>JAZGTJ010016882.1:0-12393 GCA_036877575.1 Botia almorhae
CTTAAAACAGAAAGAGTTTTTTAATCTAACCTGTCCATTACGAACATCTCTGAAGCAGTATTTAAAGCCAGATGACTCTGTGTAGACTGAATCCCCACGTATGGTCTGGGCTTGTATCCGAGGCGGGACCTCAGCTCTCTCCCCCGGGAGATGTCGTGGACGAGCACCCGAAAGCCCCGCCGACCGCGTGACTGTTTCGGACTGCTCATGCGCGGTGGGGCCGTAACCCACCTTAAGCACCTGGTGGACATTTACACTGGCCTCTGGAGGGTGCTGAACTCTTACCTTCACCATGGGGGAACCTGAAAGACAGAAATCAAATCTAACTTTTGACAACTAGCATAATGTCTGATCCACAATATGGTTAATTCTAACCAGGAAAACACCTACTTAGAAAATACATATAAGATCTCGAAAGAGATCAGCCTCAGTGAGAAGCCTGTGGAATACACTACCATAAGCCTCACATGCAGTGCTGGCAGACATGTATCACAGACATATTAACATAAGCACTAACTTAAGATTGACAGTTTGGGTCTGGGACAAGGATAAAACAATAAAATCTATATCTAAATGGCATTTGAAAAGCATCAAAAATAAATAATTAAGGCATGGAAAAGTTTCCAAGACAGTTTATTGTGACCTACATATACCAAAAGGAAAAAGCTGAAATCTGTTATTTGCAATAAAACTCCAGGGAAAAACCCTAAATTTCTCAAGCTTAATGCTTCCCATGATCATGTCTGTAAGCACTGCAAACCATTCCTGACACACATACTCACACAAATATTCGGACCCCTCTGTCACTGCTTCAAAACCAGCTGTCATGGCTCTTGTCATAACACTATCTACCAAACACACAATTCACCAGAGTTCAGGAATTTACAACCCGCCCCATCTGTCACTCGCACCCGCACTCTTGAGAAACTGCGAAAGAAAGTCCTAATTCTTTTAATGCCTTTATTGGTTTTCACATAAACAGATCAATGCTCCAGAGATAACACAATAAAAGCAAAAAGCACATGGAGAACCCCAGGTTACAAGAACTTATTCTCCCAAAACATGTTAGAACAGTGAGTCACTATTACCTCCTGCCTCTGACAGATTAAACCTGGTGAAAGACTTCTCCAGTTTCTTCCAGGATTGCCTCTCCTTGCCACACAAGCATTAAAATACAATACTGTCGCTTTTCAGTCCTGTGCATTTTATTAAAGAATAGCTAGAAGTAAATAGAAGACGAATAGCTGAAGTTCAGTGTGAATATACACATGGCTTTTAGATAAAGCAGGGGTAAATATTAAATACAGACACAGTGAGTATGTGCCTTATTTGTAGTAGAACATCTCTCCAGCACCATCTGGGAACATTAGGTTCAGTTTGGGAATCAAATTGTTACACAACAGTTTAGACAGTCTTCAGGGCTTATAAACTTGATCCAATTTAACGCTTGCACAATAAGAGGTCCTCCCTGGCATTGGCCTATAAAATCGTCAGAAGCAAAAGGAAAAAACATTCAGTAAAAACAATTCTGGCTTACAAGGTTTAAGCTAATTTAACTACCTTTACACTTTATGTCATACTATACTGGTAAAGAACATCACATGTTATGCTAAAGATCGCAGCCCATAAAACACAATATTCTGCACTATACACTTAATGTAACTGAGGTTGTAAAGTATTTATGGCAATAAAATAATTTATGTTTAGCTAGCTCCAGAGTGTCCTTGTTTTTTCTGAAAAACCCTACAAAAAGTGCAGTAAAAACATTTTTTTGTTTTTACACACTGTGTGGTTAGTTTAAAAAAGTACTGCTGAATTAATCTTTTATTTGGGGCCTCCACCAAATTTATACATAAAACTGCATAACCTGTGTGGTGCACGGCTCAGATGTGTCAGGTGTGCCGCCCGTAGTCAAATCAATCAAACTTATAGGACTACATCTTTCAAATACAATTCTTGCTTTTGTCCTCAACATTCCCCATTTCTCAGCGAGCCTTCGTTTTAAAATGGCACTTATAATGGAATCATCTTTCTGTGTGCTGCTTTTACAGAGAGCCTGCAGGAGGTCCTGGAGGGCTACAGGGGTGGTCTTTGTGTGCCTGTTCATTTTTCTCCCTGCCAAAAAATGAACTTATCTGACACTCCCCCTCCAAAAAATGACAGACGAAAACAAAAAAATACCCCACACACATTAATCATGAGTGCCTGATTAAACAAAAAACAAGAAAACAAACTAGTAGTGTTACAGCATTGAGTCAGTGATCATTTACTGAGCGATGGCGGTCGGTGTGATTATAGTACTTAATGCCACAGCTATTAACAAAGAATTTTTAATAAATGAGTACAATTTATTCAGATATACTAGGCCTTTTAAAACTGCCATTGGAACTACTGGAGCTATGGCATAATGGTTTTGCATACATTTCACGGACACATTGAGCCTTGGTGCGCCGTTGAGTAATGCAAATGAGTGATGTGTTCTAATCCCAATCCCTATTTTAGCCCTTTTTAGCTTCTTGCCACTCTCTATTGACTGCCTAATAATGAGGCAAAAAGCCACAAAAATAAATTAAAATGCCATCATGGCAATTATATCAACTTTATATTGAAACTGGGTGTGCAATATTAAACACTCATATTACTTAAGCAGTTTTGGATAAATACGCTGATCTGTTTTCTATCATTATATGGTAGACAGGCAAACTAATTACTTTAAGGTTAACTGCATACATGTGTTTCTCTATTAGTGGTTTTGTATGTTGGCTTCAGCATACTATTTTACTATATATGTTCACATATTGCTGAAAAGCCATTAAAGATTCTATAATACATTTTTAATACAGGGGTAGAGGATGTTTTTACTTACTTTACATATGATTTCATAAAAAAAGAATAAAGGTTGTGACAATTTAACTAATATAGTCTGACAACATGCTCCATAGTAAAAGATGTGTAATGAATGTATTTGAATGTCATTAAAAGCTCATAATCAAGCCTGTGCACACTGATTCTCACCATTGGTGTTGCTTTGCTCAGGAGTCAGCAGTGGCAGGGTGTACTCAGAGGTCATCGGGTGATTGGCCGATTCGACAGCACCTGATGGTGATTTCTCAATGTCATTGGTGGAGGAGCCGGCAGAGACGGGGATGTGGCAGAACTTTCCAGTGAAGTTGGGGGGACACAGACACTGGTCCTTCTGTATGCAAGCACCTCCATTCTTACACAACATAGGACACAAAACTGCACATAAAAAACGACAGAAAGAGAAAAAATTACTTTACTACAAATTAAGAGAAGTTTACTTGCATCTCTAAAGAATCACAGCATTCAACATTCCCCTGGGTTATATTAAAATTATTAATAGACAAAGATAAATCTGCAGAAACCTGATCCTCGGGTCAAGTTTTTATTCTATTTTTACTTTTTTTTATTCTAAGTCAAAAATACTGATTAAAAACAACAAAAAAACAACAGATTTTCATAATTCTTTGTTATTAAATGAGTATTGTTAACCTATTTCCTAGTTCGCCTTTGGTAAAAGTTTCTATAGTATAAAAAGCACCAATGTCACATAACCCTCTCTCGGCTGTGTTTCTTCTATTTCATTAGAAGCCTGAACATGTTTCCATATCATATGTATGTGATGTATTAATGCTTTTGAAAAGCTGGAGTGGGACCATGCCTAAATAAATGGAAATAAATGTACCATGTGATCCAAAGTTTAGGAGAGAGAAAGATCTCTCTGTGGTTGTCAGCAGAGCTGTGCTTTTGCAGTATTCATCTGCAATCACTTTAACCCAATCTCAAAATCCAAAACTGTCAGACACACAGAATGCAGAGGAGAGCTTCTTACAGGAAGAGAATAAACAAACCCCATGCAACACAGAGAGAAAGCAAGTTTGATCCTAAGGAATATTAAGAGACGGAATGTGACAGAACCAAACCACATGATCTAACACAGATCGGCTAAACCTAAAGTAAACATGAAACCAAAATTTATCCTGTTTACTTTGTTAATGCACATTCCTGGTTGCTTATAGTGCATGAATCATCGGCATGCATTAATTCAGAGATGAAAACAATATTTGTATTTGTAATCTTTCATTAAAGTGTAACGTAACTAAAATGACTTTCTTGACATGACAAATCCCTCTAGTATTTCAATCGCATTATCCAATCAATTTTCGGGTAATAAAATCAAGTGCTGCCCTAGATTTTTTTTACTGTTTTTATCGTAAGGACGTTGGATTATGGAAGCACAATAAGATGTGCATGCTGTTTTGTTTAAATAAGAACTGAATTTATTTCTGTAGAACTCTATCTAACACAGAACACAGAAGTAGTTCTAGAAGTATTGTACAAACCAGATGCCATTCTGAAACATGTTGATCAAGGCACTCTTAAAATACACTCTTGCATTTAAAATATAGACAAAACTATGGGAGAACAGCATGCTGTTTGGAAACTTCGTAGCAGGAGTTTTGTTAATGAAACCGCAAAGTTTCCATGAGAAATTACACAAGATATTAGCGCAATCTTGTTTTCCTGTAAGCTTTAAAAGTAACACATAAAAACAATGAGAAGAAAGGTCAGCCCTCTTTGGCTGGCCCAATTTCTCCCAGCTGGTGGTGACAAAAGTGTCTGTGCGTGATCTGACTTGAATTTCGACTTCAGATGCTGAGGTAACCCAACCAATTATGTTCAGTTGGATGAGTTTTACCTTTCAATCCACAGAGACACACGTCTATTAGCCAGGATTAGCAGAAATTGAATGGCTGAACACCATCCAAAGTCCACACATATCCATCATTTTTACAGCAGGGTTTTGCGCTGGGTCAGTATTGATTCTCTGCTGAATTTGTGCAGAGATGTGTGTTCGTTTGAATGTGTGTTTTTAAAGACTAGGGATTATCACTAGGGAGTGATAATCTGGTGTTTGTATTGGGGTGTGTGTGCACATTTGTGTATACTGAAGTGGTTTGTCTGCTACCGCAAAATGTTCTCTCTGGAATAAATGTGTTTTACAAAACATCTTTTATTTATTCTGGAGATACACTGAGCTTTTTATCTTATTATATAAGCATCCCTTTTAAGTAATATACAAGTATTATATAAGCATATCCCATATAAGTATAGCATGCCTAGTTAGTAAGTCTGGCTAAACAGTACAATCTTTCTTCCGAAGCTGGTTCACCATGAAAATCTTGGTAGAGACCAAGGTGGCTGATAGGGTCACACCAGTAAACCACAATCAACTCACAACATATGATGTCCTTTATGAGGTCATGGTGACACTGAGACTAATGGCAACTGTTTTAACCCCAATTAAATTAACCTCAATTGACACTTTTGAAAACTTAATGCCTCCGGGAATGAAGCAACAAGGCTCACAAATGTGTAAAGAGGAAATGACCTAAGCACATATTTTCTGCCTTGTGTAGTCTGACT
Source organism: Botia almorhae (assembly GCA_036877575.1). Taxonomy (NCBI): domain Eukaryota; kingdom Metazoa; phylum Chordata; class Actinopteri; order Cypriniformes; family Botiidae; genus Botia; species Botia almorhae. The sequence goes on from JAZGTJ010016882.1 coordinate 5,449, forward strand.
GGCAGAGGGGCTTACCTGAAAACCACTTTCCTTCCATTTTTCTAAAAGGTTTAATCATTGAATCATCCACTCCAATCTCTCTGGCACAAATGAGCAACTGTTCTATGCTACTAGATTCCAGGAAAGGAAGTGGTTTAATTAAGGAAAATGTCAAAAGGTAAAATGGTTTCAGGGATGTTCTTGACAACCTGCTTTTTCCATGTTGTCTGTGAACGTGATGTGAATTGTTAAAATAATCTGTTTCCACTATTTAATTCAAATTTTCCACTTCTGCATTAGATTCGGATCACAGTAGATCACGGTTCACATTAATCAAGGTCATTAGCAAATGTTATATAGAGAACATGACACTACAACTGGACTAGTTTTTAGAAGACATTTCTCCACTCATCTGGAGTACATTTTTCATACAACGACATAACTAGATGCTTAACCACCATAGTATGGTGCATTGTTGAAAAACTAACTAGCTAGTCACAGACGTTTTCCAAAAACCTAGTATTGTTGTCGCACATCCATCATTTGAACCACGTTGATTGAACAATATAGATGATCATGTGACACAGATGGTGGAGTAATAATGTCTACTAATTACTCTGTTTAATCTAATCTAATTAATGTTGGATTATTACTAAAAATAATAGCTGTACTTGTATGGCTAGATAGAAAATGAACAGTAAGGGCAAAGTTATTGTGATGAAATACCTCATGACAAGTACTGGCTACAATTTTCAGTGTCTACATGTGTGATGTTTTGTCTAAACCATTTGCCTATAACCTGCTTGGATTTTGTGTGCTTTGAACAGAAACACAATACTAAGTCTGATTTAGGGACTTAGTCTCCCACTTAGACTCAAACTCCCACTTCTTTATTAAGATAATTATTAGGTCTCATTATTAGGCCTTTCACACAATTTTTCTTAAGCAAGTTGCGAAAAAGAGAGGGTGGGAGGGGTCGTGTTTGGATATGATGTGGCAGAGGTTTGTCAGTCTGTAGATAAAGGATGTGTGGAGGTCTATAAACCAGAATGAGAGTTTACCCTTCAACCCATCCACATATACACAAACAGGTGTCCATTTATGTAAACATTAACAAATACCAGTAAACTACAGCGGGAAATCCCCAGTAAGCATCACCTAAAGCTCTTTACCTTAAATTGTTAATTCTTAGACCATAGATACTCAGTTGTTGTTGAAACTTTTGACAGTTTAGATAAATCCAAAAAAACAGGAAGCCCTTTCAGTGAGAGGAAAATATGTAAAATTCTTCTGAAATGAAGAAATGTCAGGAATACTTTGCTTGACTGAAACAAAAAGATTAAATTGGGCATGAAAAATCTTAAACCGTTCTGTGCTGAATGGTTTAGTGAATTAACAACTGATCTGAGACCAAGTTTTTTGTTATGATGTTTAAGTCTAATGTCCGAGAAAGCAGGACTGGACAGGATGGTTTATTTAAGATTTATTTGTTTGAGTGTGTTGTTTCTACGTACTTAAGGACTGATTGTATTACACTTGAAACAAAGGGGTGAAAACAAATCAGAAAGTGAAGAGAGAAATACTTTGAGGTAAATTAAAGACACATGCTCTACAAACTTCCACTGACAGTGCTGGAGAATGTGTATCCATTGATTTCGATTGGGAACATGTTAAATTGTAACATAAAAATGATACAAAACTATTAAAACCACAAGGGAAAAGATATCCATGTTTATTCTTATTTCTCTCAATGGCAATTGCTTGGCTGGCCCAGTATGCGGAAGTATGAGGAAGAAACAAAAGGAGAGGTTATGCTAGTGTTTAAGTGCCCTGTTCTACAAAAGCAATGACAAAGGATACAAAGATAACGTATCTTACACACCAGATTTAAAAGGTTTACCCTGTAATACATTACCAATCTTACTGAAATCCATTAGCACACATGAGTTTGCTTACACTTCTGTTAGAGCATAATTACATCATTTTTTTAATATATTGCAGAAACTACAGGAAAGCTTTAATGGATCACCCACTCACATGTAAACTCATGCACAATACCAGATGCACACACATACACACACTCTAACACACATTTAGGAACGCCCCTGATATTCTCTGGCTCTGTGCCATTGTCCAGATGTCTGGGGCCCATAAGGTCCACTGCAGGTAAACTAGTTAACCCTGAGAGGCACATGTACAGTGTGACAAGTAATGGCTGCTTGATTTCTCTTCCGACAGGCTCATTAATGCTGTACACAGGAAGTGCATTTATTCACTCTTCTCCAATGATGTTAGCTAAAGCAGACGAAAGATCACAAGCTTTAATTTTAAGAACTTCCATGTTCTTATGTTCAATTATAGCTGCCATGTTTACTGCAGATATACCAATGATTAAGACCTCAGATTTGGAATGATTCAATTGTCAGAAATTATACTGCATCCCTGTTGTTATTTTATTCACATATTTGGAATAAATTGCTAAGAGTATGCAATTCCAGCATTAGTACTGATGTAAATCTGTGTATTATCTGCATAATAGTGGTACTCTAATCCATAACTTCTAATAATCTGGCCAATGGGTAACATATATATACTGAATAACAATGTGCCTAACACAAACCTTTGAGGGATTCTGTGACAAATCTTTACAGGTTCTGATTTGAAGTTTCCCAGAACAACAATCTGAGAATGATTTTCAACATATGACTGTGCCTGAGAGACCAACCCATTGTACCCATTGTAGTTAATGAGGTGTTGCTCAAACATAAGATGATGGACAGTCAAGACAGATCTTTTATGATGATGCTCAAACTATTTCCCTTTTGCTTTAAGTGCCCTTAGTTCAGGTGTGAACCAGGGAAAAGATAGTAAAAATAGCAAGGCATTCTCTCCTGGGTGCATGCAAATCCGAAAACTAGATGCTTAGGCAAAATTATAATCATCATTAAAATGAATAGGAGCAAATTCAGTCCTAATGTGAAATGTTAAAAAACCTTCCATATCAATATTTCGAAATAAGATTTCATGCTTCTCAGAGTGCTTCATTAACTGTGTGGTAAAAATAAGTCAGTAGGTTATAATCACTAATGATTATTTTAGTGCTATCAAGCTGCTCAACACTTGAGCAAACCACACCCACACAGCAAACCATAATCATAATAAAAATCTAAGCATTCTGAGAAATAACAGAATAAGGCCTAGGAGGACGCTAAACTAAAACAGGCAACACAATGTTCATTCTAAAGGCAAGACATTTAAAGGAAGATATGCTATGCAGTGCTATTTCCATAACAGACACGTCATATTTATAAATCACAGCCAAACCACCTCCTTTCCCAGTCAAATGTGACTAAGTGTACTCAGGCTAGACTCAGATTTAGACTTATAAAGTTATTTGACTGATGCCAAGTTTCACTCAGGTAGAGAAAGTCAAGGTTTTTATCGATGATGATATGTTCATTGTTAGCTCATCTTTATTATCAAATCTGTACCATATGACAATGAAAAGGCCAAGATTAAATGTTTCCAGGCTGATGGAAGCACAGATTATCCTTTAAATAAATCTGCACAACAAAGTGTGTGCAGAAGTTACAGAATTATGGAGATAAATGACTGTAATAAAAATCAAATCCATCAAGCAATATGGCCTGTGTTACGTAGTGATTATTTATATAAACACTTGTATGAAGGGAAAAGAAGGGTACTGCAAAGAAAAACAGATTTCCCAACAGTCACATTTTTCCTATGTGGCACTATAAAGCAAGAAGGTCTATAAATGCGTTGGGATTTCCATCTACCTCATTGAAAGTTGGTGCAGGACCCCCACCCTCATGAAATACAGTGTGCAATATGCATCACCTGGGCCAAAAATGCTCTCGGAAATGAGCCATTGGAAAATGACATCATAATCAATGCTGATTGGCTGGTGGCCCCACAATAACAGCAACGCAAGCCCTTCACTAGCAACTATCCTGAGCTGGGATGTCAAAGCCAACTTAACGCTTTTAAGAGCACTTCAGACAGCAAATCAGCTACTTGTAAAATGTGCTATTTATTTAGTTGTTAGCAAAAATATTTCATCAGAATACACCAGTACTCTTGAACTGCCATCTAGGAAAAACATGCTTTTTGGATCAAACTTTTGGTCTAGTTTGTCATAATTCTGTGGTCAAATGACTTCAGATCAAAAGATGATCAAAATTACAAACAGCACTCTGGGCTAAATCTTGGATGCCAGGCTGACCACAAAACCACTAAAGGAGATGCAATCTCCAGAATCTATTTGCTCTAAATAAAATGTTTTTGACAGCATGGATGGCGTCTCATAATGCAGCACATACCTGCAGCTAACTCAGAACTGCAAGCCAATGCCGGTCCTTTGATTCTACAGACACAGCATGTGTGTTTATGCCGATTTATCTCCAAACAGCTTGCGCCAGGCACATGTGGATACCACACCATTGAATACTGTTTATAAATCTCCTCCTTTTATGTAAGGAAAGCATGTTTACCAGTCTAAAGTACAAACTGATCATCACCCTGTATAAAATTTATCAGAGGATGCATTGTTGTTTTATGAATTCATTTCAGCTGCCCGTAATGAGCTTCTCTTCATGGAGATTACAGGCAGCACTTGTATAAATAGGTCACAATGTTTCTGGGTTGTTGGAGCCGATTTGCTCTTGGACAAAAAGCCAAGTCCTGAATAGAAACCAGGACCCGAGTGCAAACTGATGTCCACTGTACAAGCCGCTTGACAAAGTTAGAGTAATATATGCATGAATTTTGAATACATGCATCTACATAAATAATGGTAAATAACATATTTTAAGACCACGCAAAATTCTCTTCAAGCTGCTCAATGAGCGTAGAAGTGGTCATGGTAATCTACTGTTAGCTGCTGGTAATCTACTGTTAGCTACTGTTACTGCTAGCATTCATTTACTGCCGTCAGCAAAGACTACTGTGCAAATGTTATGGCAACTAATTAATATTCATGAGTCAAGCTGAAAAGGGTTATAATTTGTAGCCCCACCCAACTTTTTAGATCGTTAGTCTACAGAAAAGATTAAAACAAATACAATCCAAGAGAAAATAACAGAAAGATTATTAATTTGATAAGTATCTCAAGCCAATCACTCAGGTCATGCCCTTGCTCTCTCAGTGCACACACCCCCCATATTTGTTTCTCCTGAATAGCACAGACACAGATGCTTCAACACAAACACAAACTGCTCATAAATACTTTCAGGTAACTGTCTTGCATACCTGCAGGTCTGTGCATGCGTGTGTACATACCTAACTTTACTTGGAGACATATTTAACAAACTTTGGAAAAAAAAGCTGCTGTAGGAACAACCTTCAAAAACACACCATTTACAGTACCCAGAAATGCAACATTTCATGTACTTCCTCAATAACTGTTTTTTGATCATTTTTAACCAAAAATTACAAATTGCAACTTGGTTAGTCTACAGTAATTATAATTAGTGCTCATGGAAGTGTCTGTGTGTGTGTGTGTGGGTGTACTTACACACTCTGAATCCAGATCCAGGGGCTGGTTGTCGTCCCTGCTCACTGTTGTAGACAGTGGTGACATTTCCACGCTCACAGTAGTTGGTGCAGCGTCCCTGTGTACAGCGCAGCCTGCAGATGGTGGGGGTGAATAGTACCTTGATCCGCTCCGCACCTCCGCGGATGACTCCAGACGAATGATGGCCGTTTGATGTTTGAGCGTTGACTAAACAGAGGCAGAGAGCAACGCCAAAGCAAAGCAGCAAAGTCAGTCTGTGAGGACACATGTTGGGTCCTGTTTACAGACACATCACACGCTCATGCACATATGCGGTCACACGCGCAGATCAAGTTTCTGACAAGGATGAGGAGAAAATTGTCCCTTTTTCTTTAAATGTCCACCTGTTGGTTTTTCCCACAATATCCCAAGGAGCAGCCACAAAAACAATGCCAAACTCTTCTTGTCACTCTACAGATACTGGTATAAAGTAGTATGGGTAATGTGGACCACACACACCTGTCTATGCATATACGTGGCTTTGCAAGTGTGTGTATATGTTAGTAGTGTATAAAAGTGGCTTGTTGGATAGAAGAGACCTGTCCTAAAATGTGAAAGCACTGTTTTGAAATCCAAATGAGATGTGAAGTTGAGATTGGATTCATCACCCGCTGGCTTTCACCATTCCTTGCTGCCCAACTCTCTCTGCCTTGCGCTTAAACACACTGACAGACTTCTCCATGCAGTCGCTACACGAGAGGCTTTCCTTTCATATGAGGAGGAGAGTGGGTGGGGAATGAGAGGAGGAAAGAGCAAAAAATAGTGGGGGAGAGAGAGAGAGACTCTCTGGAATTGCACATGGGGGTGAGGTCAGCGCTGTTTTAAGTTTGTGTGTGTGTGTGTGTGTGTGTGTACCGGAGGCTTGTAGATGGGAGGGTGTATTTTTCTTTCACTCACATTTTTAACATTGTCACTTGGCAAGATTTTACTGTTCCCCTGCAGTGTCCTCTGAACATTAAAGGGATAGTTCACCCACGATAAAAACTCTATCATCATTTACGACCCCTGTGTCATTCCAAAGCCAAATATCTTTTTTTTCATTTTCTCACAAAATGAGATATTTTTTAAGTATATCCCTGGCACTCTTTTTCCATTTAACAGGGAATAGGGAAGTGTTGTCAAGTTCCAAAAATACAAAAAAAAGCATTATAAAATTAGTTCATAAATCCTGTGCACTAGATTTCACATATTCTAGGAACGCACAATAGTGATTTGTATGACATTCATTTCAACAAAAGATTCAACAACAAAAGATCATAGAAGTCACGTGGATTTAGGCCATGTATGATCATTTTAGGGTGTTTTTTGACATATTGGAGCTTGAGAGCATCTATCCCTGTATGTGTGTAAAACAAAGGCCCATATCTCACATACCTCTCATCTAGAGTTTAAGA
>JAZGTJ010016883.1:0-12393 GCA_036877575.1 Botia almorhae
TAACAGCACAGCACAATTCACCCAACCACAGCCAAATTTGACAATTTTTGTCCCTTGTCAGATAAATCACTTATGATACTCAAAACTCTCCTTATAAAGGACTTATATCATTAAAGAAGCAAATCAAAGAAGCTGTCAAGATCCAGAAAGGACCAAAAATATTAAAGTAATATCAAAAAGTCTCATAAAAGTAGTTAACACATGCCCTAAGTTTTATGAAGCCACGTGATAATTTTGTTTTGCTGCTTTGCCTCCTCTGCACCGCTACAGAGAGCCATCACCAGAGTATTAGTTCCCAGTCGAACTACATTTCCCATGAGCCCTTGCCAAGGACTGATTACTTCTTGTTTGGTTCATCTGTTCTCAATCAAGTGGTCTATTTAAACCCTGGACTCTGGTCAATCAGTGTGATGTCTTGTATTGGCTAGGTCTACATTTCAGAGCGGGTTCCCTTGTTGTTTGCCTGGTTTATTGTTGGATTGTTTCTGTTTTTTCTAAATGTTTGCTGCCTGCCTTTTTGACTTTGCCTTGGATTAAGTTTTTGGGTTTGCTGCCTACCCTGATCTGTGACTGTTTAACGTTTATGATTGTTTGCTGCCTGCCTTGACCACTGTCTGTATTATCGTTTCTGAGTTTGCCTATTCCCAATAAAACTGTTTGCCGGTTTTTTGACCATGGCCTGTTTTTGACCATTCCTAATAAAAGCTGCAGATGGATCCTCATGACTCAGCCCCTCTGTTACAATTTATATAATGCTTTTCACAGTGGCACATTGTTACAAAGCAGCTGTACAAATGAAAATAGAATTAACATAAAATGAAAATTAAAATATGAAAATTGATGAAAAGTTAAAATTAATCTAATTATTAAACAATGATAATTAATACAATATACAAAGTGTTATCCTAACAAAATGAGATTAGTTATAAGCTCATTTGTCAGCAGTCTCCTAGTAAGCAAGCCAGCAAAGCGACAGTGGCAAGGAACCAAAACTCCAATGATGTATAAATGGAAAAAAAACCTTAGCAGGATTCAGGCTTAGCAGGGAGGGCCAGTTCTCCTTTGGCACGCTAAAGCTGCAGTCTAACTATGATTGGATAAAAGAAGGAAAGGCTCAAATTAAACGATTTATACATTTATATTGGTTTGAACTATGGGTCCAATTTAATGACATATTAGAGAGAGATAAATGAGGAATGTGTTGACAAGGATAGGGCCATGATATTGATGATAGAAGACTGAGGAAGGTAAAAACTGACATAATGGCATAATGTTACTGATTGCATCTGTTCTAACCACCATCACTGCACCACCATTACGCACACATACAGACATACACAAGATGGAACACAAGCTTTAGTTTCAGTGCTGTCATACATAGCACTGCAGGAGATGAGAGAGGAGCATGATTCCTGACACAGACACACACACACATTTATCTAACCCTAAACTAAACCCTCAAAAACCTGTTGCCATAATTAGATTTTAAGTAAAATGATTTTCAATTTATGAATCTATCCTTTCTATCTTGGATATTATCTTGGATATTAAGATAATCAAATTTGTCTCTTTCATGTATACCCAAACCTGTACGAACACATTTCCCACAACAGCCTTTATAGGTCTGTTGCATGTATGTATGTGTATGTGTGTGTGTGTGTGTGTGCATGTGTATATGTGCACCAACACTCACACAAAACACAAGTAGTAAAATTATCCTCCAGTGTTAGACTGTGAAAACAAAGTGTGTTTTAATTATAGATCATGAATTATCTAACACTGCAAGCTCTGTGGTAGGATGGGGTGGGGTTTGCTGATAAATTATTTTGTGAGTCTGTTAAGAGAGGGGGACATTACTTATAATAAATCTACAAGGGGTATTAGCCATCAATCCTAGCCATCAAATCAGGGCCATAGTGTGCTGTTCTGCCTATTACTGCTAAATTTATTTCCCTAAATTAAATCGGACTCCAAGCGCTCGGCTGCTTCATGTGTGTATGCATATTTTTTAATCAATTTTCCTACCTATTTGTCAAAATGCAGTGCGTGACAGTATGTAATACACATTCATTATTCCAATGTGAAACGTGAAACAACAGGGTGTGTATAATATTAATTAACACAATATCTGTGTGAATAGCTACAATAGTGTGTGTGTGTACAACATTCTCACATTTGTCTCTGCATAGACAAATACTGAATGTATAACTCAATCTAATAAATTGTAACAGTTTCTCTCCTCATGCCACTTATTAGAAAATCAAAATCAATTTATTTTTGGCCAAACTTGACAGAGTGTTTTTGAATATGTTGCCCTTTAGGAGGAATAATATATTAAAGACCTGTCTCCCATGGACATATACTATAGGAAGGTTGTTACTTATGTGAATGCAACAAATTGAGTGTTGGAAATTTTTTACATTTTAACCTATTGAGTCATTTGTTACATTACTGCTCTCATTAGACTCACAATGACAATAAGTGTGTGTCTGTGACATCATAATGACATTACAGAGTGTGATACACTTTCATCCATAACTGAAACCAAAATCATTCTTATCAATAAGGGGATAGTGTGAAAATCATTGCTTTTAATATGATAAGTGGATGAGTGGATGACTTTAAGTGCAGTGTTTAAATGAATTAACTGTAAACATTTAAACATGACTAAAAAAGTATAAGTAAAAAAAGTATGAAAGTATAAGTACCCACTGGTAATAAAATGAACTCTGTTGGTTGTATCATGTACCCACTTTGCCATCAATGCTACAAAACTGCACCACTTACTGTACTGCACCATCCTATAAAAGATTAATATGCATTAAAGAGGAGCAGATCTGAGAGACATTTAAAACATGATGGGAGTTGTGGTTTATGAGCGTGTGCTGATGCTGGCAGTCATGCTCTCTAATGCAACTCTGTGTGCATCAAACGCTCTGGATCACCATCACAAAAAAATCATTATTGTGCTGGACCTGAGCATTCTTGCCACAGGATTAAAGTGGAGCAAATAGACTGTTATATTAATGCAAAATGGATAAACACCCTAATAGATTGGAAAGTTAATGTGTGTTCTCCAGTTCTCTCTCTTATTAGTTCTTTCTCGCTTTGTCTCTCTGTTTTGTTTCTAGAGTAGTATATCCAGAATAAAAATCTAACAGAGAAATACTCACAAATGATACAAGTGTTTAGGATTAAAATTTAAGTGAGCACAATATTGTTCCTGAAGCCCTGTTTTTTGTAATTTACTTTTTGTAATATTCATATTTGCCTGTAGATAAAAAATAAAGTCCATAATATGTCAGTTAGATGTGTGTGTGGAAAACAATAATTCTGTGTATGTAACTGTATCCACCCACCTCTCCATTTCAGCCTGCCAAATACTAACACTGACACTAGATGATACTCTGTGTATGGGAGTGGGCGGTTTGGTTTGTGGTAGTGGGTGTGTGGCATCAGGCTCTGACTCAACAACGTGTTAGATGTTTAATGACTGTTTCAGGGCAAACTCCCCCTTCCACACACATACACAGTCACAATAAAAGCCTAGATTAATGTTTAGTGACAAAAGACATTTAGGCCAGAACTCTAAAATATAATATCAGAGCAACAATTAAGGGTAATTTATTTTAAAAAAGAAAGACAATTTTAATTTTAATAATCACATAAATACATAATAGGCTCCTACTTAAATATTATTTCAAGGCATCATAGGCACACTCCTGCCACCATTCTAAAGCGAAGGGTGGATTGTGTTACCTTCCAATTTACCTTCTTAGATTAAATTAATTGAGATAGATGAGCTATACGGAATGCTGATTATCAGTAAACTAATATTTGGTTCAATACTAAAAATTATCAATAAAATATGGTTTCATGTATTTTAAAATTCACTATTTTCAACTTCTACTGGAATCAATAGTGAGTCATGTCTCTTGTGCATTACATGTGAGGAGCTCTGTTTGTGTGGTGCACAGAATTACTGCCTGTGTGGAGCATTCTAAATCAGTGATTTAATGAGGGTCAGCCTTATTTTAGAGCATGCCTACTGTCTATGTAAGCAGTAGACTGTGCTTACTAAGTTTTGAAAGAGAGACATAGAAACAATTTTAAACATAATGAAATGGTTAAAATAGCAAATAACAAAAGCAAATAAAATTATAAAGATGATTAAATAAATTAAATACAACTATATTAATAAATTAAATATAGATAGATGATGTCAATACTTGTTTTAACACTTTACAGTAAGGTTTAATTTGTTGACAATTAAGAATACCATACATCATTTGTTCATTTTAGTTTTTTTTTTGGTTCATGTTAATGAATAGGACATTATTGTAAAGTGTTACCAAAAATGTTTACATAACTGTGTCTTAATAACCAACAGATTTATATTTTGTTTTGCATTATCCTAACTACAGCTCTACACGCTGCAGAGCACAAATGCTTAAGCACATTCTACTCAAGTCTGGCTATGTGTCCTTTACAGAGTGCACAAACTAGTGTTTCTATAAATGTTGGCTCAGCAAAAAGACGAAGATGATTTGGTGTGATGAACTGAGGAGGTTTAAATTCATGCACCTTTTCAGGATTATCTTTTGTTCTTTAGCCTGATGGACTACAACAATTATACAAACAAATATATATTCTATATTCTGTAAAATAATAAAATGTATTATTGTATATCTCTCTCTTGCTACACTTGTTAGCAAGAGAGAGATAACTGTTAAAGAAAGTGTGTATTTAGAAATCCTGTTAGCAGAATGTAAAATGCAAGTGTGTCAGACCAGCAGCTCTATATATTTAGCAGGGGAGGATGGACCATACTAGTCATGGTTAATTTTTTATTAATATGTTGCGCAATATTTGATATAAGCAGTTACACTATATTGCCAAACGTATTCACTCACCCATCCAAATAATTGAATTCAGGTGTTCCAATTACTTCCATGGCCACAGGTGTATAAAATGAAGCACCTATGCATGCAGACTGCTTCTGCAAACATTTGTGAAAGAATGGACCGCTTTTAGGAGCTCAGTGAATTCCAGCGTGGTACTGTGACAGGATGCCAAGTCCAGTCATGAAAGTTCCTCGCTACTAAATATTCCACAGTTAGCTGTCAGTGGTATTATAACAAAGTGGAAGCGTTTGGGAATGACAGCAACTCAGCCACGAAGTGGTAGACCACGTAAAATGACAGAGCCGGGTCAGCGAATGCTGAGGCACATAGTGCACAGAGGTTGCCAAATGTCTGCAGTCAATCGCTACAGACCTCCAAAGTTCATGTGACCTTCAGATTAGCTCAAGAACAGTGTGTAGAGAACTTTATGGAATGGGTTTCCATGGTCGAGCAGCTGCATCCAATCCATACATCACCAAGTGCAATGCAAAGCGTGTAAAGCATGCCACCACTGGACTCTAGAGCTGTGGAGACGCGTTCTCTGGAGTGACAAATCACGCTTCTCCATCTGGCAATCTGATGGACGAGTCTGGGTTTGGCGGTTGCCAGGAGAACGGATGCTTCTCTGAATGCTTCTGAATACCAAGAGATTTTGGACAATTCCATGCTCCCAACTTTGTGGTAACAGTTTGGGGATGGCCCCTTCCTGTTCCGACATGACTGTCCACCAGGTCCATAAAGACATGGATGAGTGAGTTTGGTTTGGAAGAACTTGACTGGCCTGCACAGAGTCCTAACCTCAACCCGATAGAACACCTTTGGGATTAATTAGAGCGAAGACTGCGAGCCAGGCCTTCTCGTCCAACATCAGTGTCTGACCAAATGCGCTTCTGAAAGAATGGCCAAACATTCCCATAAACACACTCCTAAACCTTGTGGAAAACCTTCCCAGAAGAGTTGAAGCTGTTATAGCTGTATAGGGTGGGCCGACGTCATATTAAACCCAATGGATTAACAAGGGAATGTCACTTAATTCATATCTGGCAGATACAAAAATATTTTTGGCATTATAGTATATGTTTTTTATTTTGCTACATAAGTTTAAAATATGAATATGAATTGTTTTCTTAAACACACCTATTGTTGTGCTTCAGGAGACTAGAATTATTTTATTATTATTATTTTTATAACTTTGATAAATAATATGGAAGTACATTTGTATCAAACAAAAACTGGTTTGATACAAACATTCTTTAAACTATTTTCATTTGTGTTCAGCAGAACAAAGAAATTTATACAGCTTTGAAACAACTTAAGGTTACGTAAATAATTACAGAATTTTTATATTTTGAACTATCCCTTTAATGACTAGTTGAAACATTGCAAGACTGAACTCAACACATTTAAATTAAGTTTTATTAACTAAGTTCAGGAGGAGCACGGTCATGTAATCCAACCAATCAGCACGCAGCGACGCATATATATAGCCGTCCCTCACCTCCGTCATATGACAGTCTCGCAGCCCCGCCCACTTGTCCGCCATGTCTGAAATTAAGCTTTTTCCATCCGACTAAGAGACTTTTTTTTCACCCGATGCTCTTCCACCTCAATCTCCTAACCCAAGGAGCGATCCGTCTTCCCCGGGTTTTTCCCCGAGCCTCCTTCATCCCGAGGACGTAGAACCACGCGCACCACTCGTCAGGCTCCAAGACGCCAAGATCTACCCTCGCCACCGCCGGCGAGGCACACTCGGTCTTTCTCCTCGTCGTCCTGTACTCCGCCTCACCCATCTATTCCTGGAATAGAAAAATGGACCGTGAAGGCCACTCTCCAGGTCACTCTCTCAACCCCGGCCTCACGCCTGAAAGCCTCCCCAAGTGCCTCTCACCATGTGCCAGGTCCTCTACCAACACGCCGCCACAGCGGCAAGCCTTCCGTTTCCCTAAAAAATACAGTCCAAAATTCTTAGTGCATTCTGTCTTTTCCCAAATTTTGTATTGCGTTTGGCCATTATACTGAGATAACTTGTTCCGTGTTTCCTTACAGAAGACGCGAATTGAACGATTATCTTTCTATAATCACCGAGCTCGCTTTATCCTATGGCGGCAGTCATTTTTACACTTATCATAAGCTGTTTTCAGCTAAATGGGGCACCCTGGACACTGATCTCCACAACAGGGTTTTCTTTGGCTGCCGTAACATTTTATGCGTGATTTGTAGATCCGTAAACCATGCCACTACAACCTGCCCTCAGATTAATCCATCAGTTCCTCCCTGCCCAGAACCGAACTCCGTTAAGTCTACTAGCTACGTCCCGCAGCCCGCTATCCCCATTGAAGATCACTCGATTAAAGATTTCAGAGGCAGACCTGTCCAAATTTCATCTAACCGTCAGGTCTGCAACAATTTTAATGCAGGAAGATGTATGAGGCAGCGCTGTCGTTACCTTCACGTCTGTAATTTTTGTGGCTGTCTATCTGTCACTCTATCTGTTCCATGCAAAAGTCTTTGAATAAAAATTCAAAAAATTATCTCTCGACTCCCGTGAATATTTCTCGCCCTGGCTTTTGAATTATCTCTTTACCTTGACACCAACTTTACCAACTTTCTTTGGTCTCGAATCTCTCTCCACTCTAAATTTTATCTGCAATAGTCTCCAATCAGCTCTAGCAGAGCCTAAAATAGTAGACGAGCTAATAAAAAAAGAACTAGAGTCGGGTTTGATGATCAGCCCTTTTAAAAAGCCCCATCGGCGTAGCTACTAGAAAATGTTCGGGGGGAAACGCTTAATAATCGATCTCTCGGCCCTTCATAACTCTCCATTCCCTAGCATTAACAGTCTTATTCCTCTCGAAGAATACTCCCTGCAGTATCCTGATATCGACGATATCCATATGCTGTATTTTGTCCAACAATTCAGGCATTCCTTACCTTCTCCATTTGCTCTATGATTTCCTTATAATTTCGCCTCATGACACTGTCCCAGCCGCTCACCTCCTCTCAGTCCTAAAAGTGTTTGCTGAACTCCGGATCCCTGTTGCCCAAGATAAAACATCAGGTCCGGCATGAACAATTAAATTCCTAGGCATTAATTTAGACTAGAAATTTCAGGCCTCCGTACCAAAAGAGAAAATTGACAGAATTATCCTGGTCGCGTCCGATCTGCTATTTAACCAATCTTGTTCAAAACAGGGCCGCCCGTTTATTTCGCATCTCCTTTCCCTCGCATCTTCCGTTCATGCGTTGGAAGACGAAATTCATATATCCTACGAATGTAAAAATGAACTAAACTTATGGATTATGTTTCTAAAGCAATGGAACGGGTTAACTTTTTTCTATGACAACCTCTTATCCTCCCCTCTTGACATTCAAATTTTTACTGACGCTGCCCCTTCCGTGGGCTTTGGCGGCTTTTATCAGGGCCTTCTCGGCTTTATTTGAGCTTTATTATTATTATAGCAGCCTTTCTCTGGGGGGAGAGAATAGTCAGCGAAAAGTATTTTAGTGCATTGTGGCAATGAAACAACGGTATTCTGCATTAATAAAGGTCATTCCTCAGCATTAATTTCTTTTCTTAGACACCTTACCTGGATTACAGCCCGCGATCAATCTGTTATAATCATGGAGCACGTTTCGGGTTCCAAAAATCTAATTGCTGACTCTCTCGTTTCTCTTTTCAGAAATTCAGGCAGCTGGCTCCAGAAGTGGATCCATCCCCAACGCCAGTACCTCCTTATTCTCAACTCATCTTTCCCTAAATCACCCATTAAACCACCTCCTCGACTCCTCCATTAACTTTCTGGATTTCTCTCTCCTATTCATCACCTCGTTCGTATCTTACCTTCACAGTGTTAAAAGCATCCAAGTCGGTCCCATTAAGAGGCCTACAATTTTTTCATAAATTAATTTTCGGCGAACCGTCCCCAGCGATTAACCATTCACAAACCTCCCTCCTCATTAAAGGCATTCAAAGAATCCACCCTTCCCACCCCGATACCAGACAGCCTATTACTATTAACATACTCACCTGCTGCATTTACACCCTCCGTCTTGGCTACCAGTCCATTAACACCGCTCGCATTCTCTACGCAATGTTTATTCTGGCCTTCTTTGGTTTTCTACAGTTCTCCGAATTATCCATCACTTCTTCCTTTAATCTGAGTATCCATCCTACAATCGCCGACTTACAGGTTTTAGACAACGAAACAATCACCTTCTTTATTAAACAAAGTAAAACAAACCAAGCAAAGAAAGGCCATTTTATTTATATCTTTACCTTACCGTTTCCCATTCAACCGTATCTCTCTCTCTTAAGTTATCTGCAGTGTAGACGTTCCCTGGTCCAGTCTCCAAACGATCCACAATGTATCAATTTATTGCTAGCAACATCGCTTTCATTTAAGTCCACTACCCGACTGCTTGTGAGCCCTTCCGGTTGAGCTTCGCTTAATGCTTATCCAATCTTCCGTCCATTACACGCATTTCTATGCCGTTTCTTCAATTTCATTTGAAATTTTCCACATATTGTTTAATACCTTTCAAGTTCTGAGTAAAAATCAACCAATTTCATAATTTGCTGATTTCTTAATTGCTAATACTTTGCCTTCGTTATGATGTCACTACCCGACCTCTGACAGGGCTTACCCGACCACTGAAGGGGCTTCCCTGTCCGGTGCCGCAAGCTTTTCGAGCTCCCGTTGGACGCTGTAAGAGCCCTTCCGGTCCAGCATTGTTCTATTCAAACGCTTTCGCGCCGCTATTATTTACTTTACTTTTTTTTGAGGGGGGGGGTTCCCACGTCTGTCCGGCAATTATTCATCTTTTTAGGGGAGTACTCTGGGTTTGTGCCAAATTCCAAACTCGGAGCCCTCCCCCCAGACAGCACGCCAAATACGCATTAGTGATCATTTGCGATTGCATGTTAGTGCGAACTCGTGAAAGACTTTGTCCATTAACTGGAGCGTATTCAGTGTCATCATTGTGAAGCGGTCTGCCATGTTCATTGTAGTTTTATTCATACAGATATGTTTACATTCAAAGTGACAAATCAATCATTAAATATGCTCAAAATATTAATAGTTTTATTTCACAAATGTATTGTTTTGCCTTTGATGGCATTTATTAACTTCCTGGAGTTGTATGAATTACTTTTAATCTGAAAAGCCACATTTTTCAGATTTTTATTTACTTAAAATTTTCATTACACTTCACAATTATGTGCTACTTTGTGTTGGTCTATTACAAATAATCTCACTAAAATACATTTAAGTTTGTGGTTGTGAGGTGACAAAATGTAAAGAGTTCAAAGGGTATGAATACTTTTGCAAGGCACTGTATTAATGTTGAGAAAGTTATCTCAGCCTCATAAGGGAAATAATGTCTGTGATGACATTAAAACACGGAAATGGCTTCAGCTGCAATGTTTCTTAAATATTTTCATTATTTAAGTTTATTATTTAAGTTTAGTAGACCTTGCCCAGGTAACAGAGAATGTTCTTGGAATGTTGTCTAAGGTTCTGTAGAGGTTTTCTCAAACTTATCAAAACATGTTCTTGCAGTAACAGTAGTAGAACTTTTCTAGTGTCTACCAATATCATTATGCTTGTTAGTAGAACATTATAAAAAACTTTAAAGAATTAAAAAATGTTCAAATAGTTTTTTATAAACAATAATGTTAACACAACATCCAAAAAACTGAATGTTTTGAACATTATTAGAACATTAAAAATAGCATTTTTAATGTGTTGTTACTTTATAGAATTATTTTTGTTTTAAAAATGTAAGTAAATCAGAACTCACCATATGCAAGCCTTGAGTAACCAAACTGAATCTTCTAAATTTGAGTTGAGGACAAGTGTAGTTTACTTATGAGAGTGTGTTGGAGCAAACTACTGGCTGCATTTTAGCATCTAGAATAAGAGGTGAGAGGCCAATCCCTTGCACCCTGACCACTTCCTCTAAGACTAATCAACACCTTCATGGGCCTTCAGGCTGAAACTCTTATAAACACTGACACTTCAATAATTAATTTTTTCTGTAATCACTCAGACCTCTGGATTGACATATTTTCCTCATATATGCAGCTCTCTGTAATGTTAAGAAATGTATGTTCTTAAAATTTGTTCCTATTTAAGTATATTGCTAGAATGAACCACAGAGATTTATGCATGCAGTACTCCTAAAAAAAGGTCAAAATTTAATATTTTACATTCTCTGGCTTTTATAAAGGGACAATTATGACTAACATTTATTTAACTTTGCAATGTGTTCTAATATTAAAATTATGCTAAAATGACTGCTTGGGGCAAGATGTCTGTTTTTATTAAAAGTTTAATTTCACATCAAATTACATACTTGATAATGTCACACCAGTCAACGCGAGTCAAGTCTGTTTTTGCAACCCCTAAAAGTACACAAAAATTACAGTTTCATCCTTCTACAGTTTGTGGAGAACAATAGCAAAGCATAAAAAGCATTGTTTCTACTCTTTGAAATAAATAAGAGGGAAAAGTTCATCTGACATGCTGTATGCAAACCGTTAGATTCAAGCAGCCACGAATAAGCCATTAAATCTATGTAAATGAAGAGTGTCACAGAGAGCTAGCACGTAATGGCACGCACAAAGGAAAAATGGATACTGGATAGTGATTAATTTATCTGATGATGTCTCTAGTGAACTATTGTAGGTCACAAACGAAGTGACAAGATGACAAATTACTATTTTAAAGAATTTACAATTTAGGAACAATTGTCAGGTAGTTTGTGGTGGAGAGAATAACAGAAATATGTAGTTTTGCATTATCTCCATTTTTCTGCATTATTAATTATATTTGTGGGGGATTCTTCTATGATTCCTGTTTGGCTATAATGCATGGAGTACGTGTAGCTTGGTGTTCCTGTAGCTCAACTGGTAGAGCAATGTGTTAGAGTAAAGGTTGTGGGTTTGATTCCCAGGGAACACACATGCTGATAAACAATGTATTGTGTAAATTCACTGTAAATCGCTTTCGATAAGTCTAAATTATAAATTCATTAAGTAAAGGATTCACTAAAATCTGCATTTCTCTCTTTTTCAGTAAAATAAGAAAACAGAGAAGGAAATGCAGAGAGTCTGTGTGCACTAAATTACCTGTCCATATCAAGCCTGCTGTGATTTTATTTGAATGTTTATCTTTTTTTAATTCACAAATTAAGCATGTGTTGAGGAAATAAGATGACCCTGTACTGCTTTTGTTTAGCCCTAAAAAATGACTATGTAAACTAAAATAAATACATATATCAGGCCCGGCCCTAACCAATTTGGCGCCCTAGACAAGATTTCAGGTGGCGCCCCGTTGCATTGCAGTAAATTCCACTGCTAGTGTACATATACTCATAAGAAACTTCATAGCTTTGTCTTGGACATTCTTTTATTTAAATAAAGCAATTGCACATTCAAAATACTTAGAAAGAATTAAAGAAACAAATACAAAAAAATGAACTGAACATA
>JAZGTJ010016884.1:0-12392 GCA_036877575.1 Botia almorhae
AGTTAGCACTGAGATTTGGCTAAAATCTGAGTTCAAAATATCACCTGTTATAAAAAGAAAATGACTTTCAAACCTTTACACTTTGTTTAACTTCTGTGTTCCACAGAACAAATGTGATTGTGATCGTACAGTGAGGAAATTCCTCCTAAAAATCATGTCAATGCTTTTTTTTTACCTATAAGCATCATTCAGACAGAGATGTATGTAAACATCATGTATGTAGACAGCCTGTGTGGTAGAGGAGCTGTTTTTACATTAGCCCATTTACACGGTTTTGCTCCATCATTGTTGTTCAGTTGTTTTCTTCTATGTAAACATAAGCTAGACGGACGTATTTGTGGCACGTCTTGATTTTTGGCCAGTGTCTCGCACCATGAGCGCTACATTTAAATGCACCATGTCATGTTAAAAACACTTCAACTTTTAAAAGCACATCTCGCCACTCTTGCATTCACTTCAGTGTCGCTGCGTCGCATCTCTGTTTAATCGCAAGAACATGTCCTGTTTGACCATGGAGAGAAACAACCTAATCTCTAACAATTTGTCATCTTTCTTCTTTGTATGTTAAGGGACACAGCTACGCCAGATGGCTAAAAGATCGCCATTCCGCTCCTACCTTTGGTTCATTGTGATATCTGCTGAACCAACACAGGCTTTCCATGTCTGCTCTTCTCTTCCCTTCACAGATTCAAAATCGAATGAGGCTCTGCGTTAGCGACTACAAGAAGAGCTGTTACAATGGTGTTTAAGCTGAGCACGTACGCGTGACTACTGCCTGCTGTGCGACTGCATGTGTATTTAGAAATGGGGGTGAGAGAGACAGCGAGCGAGAGAGCATGCACATACTCATTGACTGGTGTTCGTGTGGGAGAAGTGGCTGGAGACAAGAGCGACGGAACAGCTCCTGCCGGTAGCCAGGCAACAGCATGATCCCTTCATTTAAACTCCTTATTTACCCCCCCCCCAGCACAGACACACAACCACACACCTCCTTTTGCCCCCACATAGCCTCCTTGAAGGTGTTTATCCTCCCTCTCCCTTCTAATAATGAATAAACTCATCTTAACTGCCCAGCGTGAGACACATACACATTAACATGCACAAACTCACACACAGCCCACATCGCACCTCCTCGTCTGTGCAGTGAAGTCAGGACATATATTAGTGCTTTTTTCTACGATGGTGAAAAATGTGCTACATTTTCAAAGACAGGCAGACATAATGAAACTATGTTGGAGAGACAGGGATGTTGCAGGGTATACAATGTGTTCTAGGTAGTGCACGATACATTGGCCGAGATGATTAAGACATCGTCCCACTGGCTGACCCAAAATGACTTGATTTCAGTCAGGTCACATTTACTGACCGTTGTTGCTAAAATTTCACCTCTTCTGTTCTGTCACACTTGCCAGTTAAGAATGCAAGAGGGGTGACAGACTATACGACTGCCTTTGACATTCACCGTGTAACATGAGCATGCCAAAACAAGAGGTGCAATTCATGTCTTAAAATTCAACAATTGTAAAAATAAGGAATTTTAACTCAGCTTAAAATTAGCATGCAATTCATGTAGTAAGGCTTTACTGGTGCTCAGATAGGCGTTAACCTTTGACTACATTAATGGGTTTACATCTACTACCATCGCAGTATATGCAAATATAATGGAACTGTCATTTTTGTGCTGATGATAATGTCAGGTAGTAATATCTTGCAGTTGAAAGGTGATTAGTTTGGTGGTTTGAGTGATTGAATTGCTATCCATCTCAAGTGTGTCTGTTCTTGAAGGTGAATTTATGTGTGATGTTTTCATGATTGGATAGCAATCTGATCTGAACAGAATCACTGAAACTGAGAGACACGCGCTGACTGAGTCCCTCTGAGCCTCCGACGACTTGTAAGCCGAACTTACCACCAAAACTCAGCTAAATAAGGCTAGTAGGACAGAAGATTTTTGTTGGCTGTATTTTAGTTCTTGGGGGATCCTGTGAAATGTGTGATTGTAAATGACCCCAGGTCTCCAAATGCCACAGAGACTGTGATGAATAGAAGTTTGGCTTGTTAATGATGTCACCCCCATTACACCTCCCACCCCTTCGGCTGGGTTGCGGAGGTGAGTATTAGTCAGATGTAGACAGAGTAAAACACACAAAGAGAGAGGCCACTCATCAAACCGTTTCCTAGGCGATGAAGACTTTAACTCTAAGAGGCGGTTGTGATGAAGTGGCAGGAGCTCTGCTGGAGAGGGCCAGAGTGCCACCCAGCCTCAAACATCCTACACCTGGGTAACGCACAATGTCTTCTTACGCACCACACCTACGTATAGCCCACACCTGTTCCCATACCACCTACACAAATTACACATAAACACTATGTTGACTCACACACTTCCTGAGATTCTTCATTTATCAGATCATGAGTAACTTCTGTGAGTCACACACGGCCCATTCATCAACATTTTATACATTTAAAACAGAAGAATTTTACAGAGAATCTTCTTGAATACAGATAGCAAAATTACTGGCACATTTTGCAAGAGAAAATTGCGTTATTGCAGTTCCTTGCTCAGACAAAATAGTTCCATACAATGTTTGTTTACTTTTGTCTGGGCATGGGTTCAATTAGATGGTCAGGGCATCTGCTTTTTAACCAATCACTTGTTGCTTAAATTAGGCATAATTTTGTAAATATAAGGCTGGAGTCTAATGTCTGAGGAATTCAGAAAGATCATTTGCTGTCTCTGATCTTGGCCAGCGCTGCAGCAAAATGAGCACATTACCAAATCACACACCACAACATGTGTTGTTAACTTACAACACATTTTCAAAGCAAGCTAGACAAAGGAACCTCTAGCCCCATATAAATCTATATATAAACCAGAATGTGCAGGCTATCATAGAGGGATAATGAAACAAAGACAATGTAACATTCCAAATAGGGTCTGTAAACAAGAGATTGTAGCCACAGCTACAGATCCACTTGTTAGAATGAAAGCACTTGGTTTGGGCAAAGAGTGCGTTGCTTAAAGCTACAATTAGGCTAAATGCCAACCCCCAACCCCCAATTATTAGAGAAAAAATTTTTTCTAGTAACAAAACATATGACAATAAAAAAAGATTTTTTTATAAATTTTTTAATAAAAAAAGACAAATTTGATGGAGAAGTTCTATGAAATAAATTGTGTAAACGATAGATGGTAAAATGAGCTTGCTTTTATTTTTATGTTAATATAAATGGCTGGCTAGAAGGATATTGTACATGGATCAACATGAAGCTTATCCAAATTATGATAGTTTCACTTACTTGACAGTTTATGAACACATGTTGATTCATTCACCTTCAAAATACTAAAAAAGTATTTTGTCTCTAAATATATGTAACATTAGTATAGTGTCCAGAATTATAATTAACATAACTTTTAAAAATGAATAAATGTTACATCAAATTGCTGTTAAACGTTGTGTACACTAACCTTACGAATCAGGACAAAACTGTGGTAGTATTGTAGCTATTTAGAAGTTTCAGAAAAAATAAAATCAAACAGACCTTTCAGTCTGGGGGTCTTTAGCCCCAACGTATCCTATCATGAAAAAATATGAATTTCAGTCATGTCTGTCTGCAGCACCAAAACAAAGCAGTTTGTATCCCAAGTTTGAATTGACATAGTAAATAATTTAACAAAATGATCACACACATTAAATCACATTTTGTTTAAGATGATCAAGCCGGAATACATTAGGGAATCCTTTATTCCTACGGGAAAGAACTTATGACTGACTTTGTGGAATGACTGTCAGCATTTAACACTATTTAAGACATTTTAAGATTTGGAAAATGGTATCTACAGAGAAACGCACAATACAAACAAATTAAGGTGAATGTTGAACGTATTGGAGACTGTAATGTTTCGGAAAAAAACAGTGTGTAGATTATCACTACTAAGAGTCTACTACTGATGTCAGGTCACTGCTATGAGAAAGTTACTAAGTACTGGCACACAATCCTAGCGCTTCCACATGGGGCCTAAAGCAGATCAATGAGATGAGTGACAATGAAACAGACGTGCTGGGGATTGTGCATATCTAAGCTTCCACTGCTCATAATTGACATTTGGTCATCCTACTTGTGCCATCTTCTCCAGTTTTCCTTTACATTCACATGTACTGCCACATTGTCAATGTCTTAATCTGTAAATCTTTTCTTCTAAACAGTTCAGGTAGAGTACAGATTTCTCCAGGGAGAGTATAAACACTGGATCTGTGAGAGCGTTTCTCTCAAGATGGCTCTTACTTGTTACCTTGACCCAAACATGTCAGATCTGTGGCCGTTATGTGGTTAACAGTATTGTGCTGATTCAGCAAAGGCAACATATGCACAAAACTGAACGTTAATGGACATGCTATCGCTGGCACATGCTAATATGCATGAGGCGGGCATTGGGTTTCATCACTTGATCCGGAAGTGCACCAACAATGTAAGCAGAGAATACAGCGACTATCTAAACTGCCGTGTAATATCATTGAATTGAGAATTGAAATGTCTCCTGTCTCAGGAAGCTGCTGGTCATTAGTTCTGCTTGTCTATTTGTGCTGGCAGGAGAACTGATAATGAATGTCACTTCTCACTGTGTCTAACTGACACAGCACTTAGATTTTAAATTATTACAAAATATGTGATTATAAGGCTGTGCACTGACAGCATAAAAACAGGCTTTTAGCTTTTGCAATGACAGCCCACCTGGAGTTCTACCAAACATACAGTCAAACAACAATAATTAACTGCAGAAAGAGTAAAATAAATATTATTATTGCAAACCAACAGATACAACGAATGTTGTGCAACTGTGTTTTGCAACTGTGGTTAACACGTTCAACATCTCTTGGCTCTGTATTTCACTAGTAATATAAACGACAGAACACAAACTGACGTTTTTTATGTCGTTAACAGTTCTGTTGTAACAGTTTTATTTTTAATGAACAAAAACAATGCATGAATACAGCTTTATCACAGCTCAGGTAAAGTTAATCTGTGCTTGCTGGGTTGGTAAACGCATCGCTTCTGAAATCTGTTATGTCGCCGGTGCGTAGTGCAAGTACTTCAGAGAAAAACTGATTTTTCCAAAAACAGCAACGCATGTTTAAAAACGTCCATATCTGAAGGGAAAGAAAGCAGTATACCCGAATACTGCGTTAAACAGAAGTGAAACGTGCGCATATAGAAGAAAGACCGCTTACCTCTGTCGATGTCAGTGGACAGCGACCTGGTGCTGAGATTAGCAGTATCGCTGGCGGATAAACAACTTGGTACATGTAGTTTGTTACGAATCCTCGCGACGATTGGTCAATTCAAAAGTGACGCTATTGCTGCTTAAAACGCTGATTGGTTAGTTGCCTAAACGTACGAAATTTGCGTATTTGTGGTTCGGGGCGGTGCTCGGGTGCCAGTGCTTTCTTGTATTTGTAGTCCAAATTGTGTAGTTGAAATAAAACAAAGGAATTGTCATTCGTGTCGAAATGTAGTAGACGACAGGTCGTAATTTAGCAACCCCCTAGTTCTAATCAACTGTAATATATGTAACCTGTACCACTGCGACTGCTACGCAGTTTGTGCGTCATTAATCCACCAGCCTTTTCGCACTGAGATTAAGTTTTAACAGCAGACTTTTACCCGTATTAATGTGTTTGCGCATTAACGTAGCGACAATAATCTACTACCGATTCCCCATCAATCTTATATTTATATTTAATTTCATATTAATATTTGTTTGTTATTTACTGCACACTGATATGTAAATCGAAAGGGTATTTTATTATTCGTCCATTGACACGGTTTTTAAACAAATTGTAAGTGCAACTCTTCCAATACAGCAGCAGAGGGCACTGCTAAACTTAGCGACATAATTGGATGAGCCCTAGTCAGACCTAGAAGGGTGTGTTCGGTGAAAGAGTACAATTTAAGTAAGGAGCAGGTATTCTCGCCTGAAAGAAACATAAACGAGACAGTACTTAATATTTAGGGTGTTTATCGCTTAGAGAGAAAATTATGCAGTGCCATGTGACTATATTATAATATATCCTATTCCGTAAGTGTGTATTATAACGAACCGCACGCCTACAAATGTGATAAATGTGCAAAATAAAGATCGAAATTCCAGGCTGATGTAGGTTACACATATTTGCATTGTGACAGCTGACGTTTCATCGCGGCAAAACAGAGCCTAGGTAACAATAAACAATTTAAGTAATATTGTACTATTTCTAGTTCTTCGCAAATACACTTAACTTTTCACTATTTTGAGTTGATATATATGTCGCATATATATTTAATATTTGAATACCGACTAAGCATTGTTATTAAGTGAATAAAGTTGCCATTGATAAGTTTTCCCCGCCCGTCAGCGATCATGACGTCGATTCATCCCAAGTAACTATAGCGCTCTTCAGCTCACAGTATCAAACTTCTGATTACGGGGACTTCTCAACGTTGGCGATCTCATATTCTCAAACATGGGTAAGTCATTACTTTGTTTAACTACTTCAACTGCAGACGAAGTCACTGACTTTAGAAAAGTGACTAAAACTGCGACTGTTTGACTTACTATCCCCTCGAGCGTCAAATAAAAGTGACCAATTAGCATTGGAAATGTCAGAAATTTAAAAACAAGTTTGTTTCTGTTGCCTGTGAATATGTTGTCATCCCGTTAAGGTCGCGCCCGCTATGTGATACAACTATGATTTTTAAACAAGCATCCCGTCCACTTAACAAAAATTTCCACCTACCTTTGAGTAAAGCATCTAAAAGTTTCATTTAGAAACAAGATATAAAGATATTAAGTGTACACGGGTGCAGCAGCAATGTTTGAGAGAGCACATTAAGTTTTTGTGTCTTCGAAATTGTTCGGTAAACAGTGTAACCTGTCTTTCTCTGTTGATACTTTTTTAAGCACAAGCTCATAATAAGATTATGCAGGTTGTCTCGTACCTGGTGCAGGTGAGGAGGACTGACCGTGCTTTTAAAGTCTGTTTCATTCAGACACTGAGGAGACACCCATGTTTACTGTAAGAAATTACAAACTTCCAAATTGTTGGCAGAGAAGTGTTTTCAATTGGCATGGATTGACCTAAAATGAGTTGCCTGTAAATGAGGAAGAGAGATATTATTCTCAGGAAAACTCATCAAAAACAAAGGAAATAGTCTTATCAACTGCAGAACTAAGGCAAAACAAACGGCCAGAAGTTCATGCTTTCCTCACAAATGCACCTTGTTTATACTGACTTGTAGCATTACTGACAATTTGCAACAGTATCGATCACAGCACCTTCAAAACTCCTAGATCTGCTTCAGAGCACAAACTGAATAGATTCTATCTAGGCACACAATGTTCTGTTCCTATTTTAGCTGCCAAGACCCAGATCTGAGACCCATATAATACACAGAATCTGAAAGCACTGCTGTACTGGGAATCTCGCTCTACGCAGTGTTTACTAGTTATACATGGAATATGAAAAATGACAACACCCGTTTGTGCTGAAGAAAGATAGACTTTGTTAAAGCTCTCATTCATGGTGTCTACTGATGGCTTGTCCCCTCTGTTTTCTTGCTAATATATTCACAGAGTCACATGAGGGATAAATAGCCACATTATTGTCTCTCTGTTTGCAGCCTCCGCCAAACATTCTCCTCTAGTGTGGGGGCCTTTGATAATCCTGACAAGCGTCTCTGTTTTTGTGAGCCCGCCCACCCCTCCTACTACCCTGTTCTCACTATTCCTTCACTGGCTGTCGGTTGGTCTAATGAGCAGAACATGAGTTTGGGTTTATGGGGTTCAGTGGCTTAAAGCAGGAATGTTGTCTCCTAGGCCACACAGTCATGTCCTGCTACAGATGTCCTTTTGAAAGGTCAGCCAGCACCTCTGGTGTATGCATGTGTTTTTCTGTGGTTTGAGGGTACAAGTGTGAATCTGTCAGACGGACACGCATTGAGAAACCGTGAAAATGATGCATCTATATCTTTAACCGTATGGTAATGGAGCAGTAGGGTGTTATGTGTTGCAAAAATGTATGGTCTGCATAATGCAGCCATTCGGCAAATGTGATTGCTGTATCGGAACATCAAAACAGTGCTTTGCAAATGTGTGATGAAGTACTTAAAATATAATAAATAGGAACAAACCAAAGCATATTTGTTCTGGTGCAAAAAATGCTAACGTAGAAAAAAACACATTGTGTTCAGTATTGGTGCTTAAGACCCAAAGAATCCATTGTTCTATCATGAAGAAGTGACTTTGTGGATACTTTCTCTAACTTTCACCATTTCCTGTATGAAATGACAAAGTGAAAATTTCAGTAACAGACAACATATCCTCAAGGCTGGCCAAAACTATGAAAATTGGCATGTGTCTTACATATTTTCTATTCTTTACCCTCTTCTGAGATTTGCTGTTTAACATTTCCAAAAAAAATAAACAGTCTTCAGAAGAGATTAGTTTGGTTAGGGCTGGGCCACCCTCGCATTTCCTTATTATTCATTCTCCTTCTGACTGAGGTTTTCATTTATTCTGGTTGAAAACTCTGCTGGCTCATGCAGTCATAGCCGTGGATCTTAAGATGGTGAGCAATATTTATAGTGCGATGAAAACCTTTCTCCTAAAATCAACCCACTGGTACTTACTGGGTATTATGGCCACATGGTATTGCATGGTATGTATGTAGCATTACCTACAACATGTACAATTACACACAGCATGTATGTTGCAGTATTGTATGAAGTATTTTTGAACCAGTAGCATCACCTAATATAATTTAACGATTTTAACGATCACAACAACAGTTGAGCCACATGAAACGCAACAGTGCAACAGTTTTTTAAAGTTTCGAAGAAATACTAAAAATGTCTTACACTCTCTGCAATTTATGCTGGGATACGAAGTATATTAATACAACAAAATCACAGATATCAGCTCTAAAAAGCCAATAGAAAATGTCAATTATAGCTATTTGATTAAGCTAAGCCATGCAAAAGCATTTGTCACTTTCCTTTTGGCTAATATACATATTTATGCTAAAACTGTGTTTAAAGTTCACCTCAGAGGGAAAACATTAGATAGGCAAATAAACAGACAGACTAAAAGACGTAAATTTATTGATCCCCCAGGGATAATGTAGAAAACTTAAGTCACCTAAAAAACTTTAGACACCTACATGACTATGCACAGTGTCTAAACCAGTAAAATAATAAGAGGCATATTATGGCCTGCGGTGAATTTCCACTGACTGTCAGTTTAGTGATGTAAAGACTTATTGGAAACAGGACCCTGGAGCAGTTTCAGCTTCTGATGGGAAATACAGACATCTATGCTGGGAGCATAAGTCTTTTGCGAAGTAGAATCTGTTAGTCTGCTTAATAGTTTTAGTCTATGGCCAGAATAAATCAAGTGTCTATGAGTTGAAATGAATTTAATATGAATGAAAACTCCCGGGGTGGACAGTCTAGAGTCATTAGTGTATTTGTGATCTAACCCTGACGCCTTTTAAAGGTACCGCGATTCAATGACAACAGCCAATCAGGTCTGATTATTCTCGCATAGAGCAAATTAGTTTGTACACGCGGCAGGTATAAAATATCAAATTGAGCTAGGACATGTTCTTATGCTTAATTTATGTTTTACATCTGTCTGTTGTATTGGTTCCTTTTATCAAATCATGTAGTGACATTAATTGATAATAATGTCACTTTTTCTCATGCTCTTTGCAGTTTCTTGATATCTGTAACCTTAAAGGCTTTGGTTGTGTTGTGACCAGAGCCCTTTTCAATCCCCTGCGGAATCCATGCATTGTGACGCAACCACCTGACCTTTCATCCTGCACAATAGCTACAATAGCAACACTCTGGGTCAGTTTAGTAATAAACACAATGGCGCAAGTGGAAACAAATGTGCAGTTACTATTTAGTCTGTTTTATTTGAGTCCTGTGCACTGTGCACATTCTGTTAACATGAAGATATTCCAGAGGTTTGTTTGATGGACAGACGAGAACATAAGGCGTTTTAAAAAATCATCAAGTCAGAGTCCTGGTGAGACATCATAAAGCATCATTGGTTCCTGTGTTTCTCCTGAACAAACACATTTGACGTCAAACTAAGATCCATAATTGATTTATTCGCTTATTTTCTAATGCTTTTAATAATGACATGAAAATCGATGAACTTGCATAATGTTGTGACTGCATGTTTGTCACAAGACACATGAGAACTAATTATATTCAAAGTTATTGATATGGAACCGGTGTGCCACCTTGCTGGGTGTACTATTTCTTACAGATATGTTTATGTTTAAAAGTGACGTATTGATCGCTGAAAGACTCAACATATTAATTGTTTTCTCTCACAAATTACTTTACTGATGGATGAATGCACTTTCTGGAGCTTCAAAAACTTGGCTGAGGAAAGTAATATACTCTTAGAAAAGCATAAGATTAATTAATGATGGGGTAATTTTTAATTTTAGGTGAACTATTTCTTTAAACCAAGCTGTAGAATATTTTACTGCGTTAAAATTGTGACGTGGGAATGAGTCGGGACCATAAAATATTGTTGTGGAGGTGTCAAAAGGGTTGAGAACCGCTGACATAAATTATGGTCTGTTTTCTATACGTTTGTAGCAATGTTCAGTTTCTGAGCTAAAATTTAGTTTTAAATTGAAATGTACAACATTGAAATGTTGTAAACTTGGTAATTGTAACTGTGTATGACTGATGTTATTGCTTCCTTGTGATTTATCGCTTCATTGTTTTCCTCACCTTGTAAGTCGCTTTGGATAAAAGCCTCTGCCAAACTGGCAAACTGTGGTCTTAATGAGAAAGAGATAAAGCAGTAAAGGGTGGGGGTCTCTCTCTCGGTCTCTTACTCATACACTTTGCTTTTATCTTGAAGATACAGGGTTGTCTTATAATTTGTTGGTTGGATTCAGAACAGTAGCTTTGTTTATTCTTTATAACTGAGCAAAAGATACATTTTACTTAAGATACATTCTTCCTTTATTTATTTTAAATGTAAGATTACTACTTTCCATTCCTATATTTGTCTCATTCCTACATAAGGGCCATTGAAGTGATTCTTTTTAGCCATCTGTCTGTGTTGATATCACACTCTAAGAAGCTCTCAAACTATAATACAGACTCATGGCCATCCATTTGTATTTTGCTCATGTTAAAGCAAAGGTGATTCATAAGCATAGACATGCATGTCTACCCCTGTCTGTTCTCTCTAATGTTCATAATGTCATGCGTGATGTTTATGATCTGCGTGACTGGATGTGTAAAGAGGAACTGTAAATGTGGCATCTTATGAGCAGTAGGAGGTGGAGAGATAAGTAAAAGTATGAATGTATGCCGTAAATGTTGCAGCGTTTAATCAAAGACCACACTGACCGTGGAACTGTAGAGGGGACATTTCACTCACATTAAAATTTCTCATCCTTATGTTAATCAAAATCTATATGACTTTCTTATTCTGTGAAGTACCATCTTACAGAAAGATCTTAAAGATCTTATTTTCTTCATATAATAAAAGTGAATAAAAACTTGGGTTGTCAAGCTCCAAATTGACAAAATGGGCCATAAAAGTGTCTTAAAAGTTGTTCATGTAATTTATCTTTTGAGTTCCACAGAAATTAAAATCAAATTGGTTTGGAATGATATGTGAGTGTATAAAAACAGAATTTACATGTTGAGTGAATCATCCCTTTAACAGTTTTTTGGTCGACAGGGATCCAGTCGACCAAAATGCATTTTAATACTAGGTGTAAATGGGCCTAATGAAAGATGTTTTTCACAAAGATCTACGTTAGCAGTGGTAAATTAGGGTGTACAAGCATTTGTGTTTATGCTGTCACACAGTGAGTGTTATAGCCTGACTTGGCTGAAAGGGGCCATGATTTATGATTTAATTATGACGGTGCATGTGATTTATACATGACATGCCTTTAACCAACGTCACTTCAGTGTTTCAGAGCCATTCAGTGTCAGCCATAGATTACAAAATGGTGAACACCAGAAAGGAAACAAATATGAGTTTATAACCGTCATTAGACCACTGGCTGATCTGGTCAAACAAGATAAGAGAGATTCCGTCTCCTTTTGTTGTCCAATGTATTTGTTCTGCTCTTTACAGCAAAACAATGCATATTTACATGCATGTCTTTACAGCCAATCTACATGTGGCCACATGGTCACTGTTTATATCATTATATACTTTTTGCTGATAATTTAACAAACAAATTATTTAACAAGCCAATAAACACTTAATTGGCTGGCACAAACAACCAAACTCTGCCATGTATTTTGCCTAACAATACCTTTTGATAACATTTGTTTCATTGTAATTTTATTACACTACC
>JAZGTJ010016885.1:0-12392 GCA_036877575.1 Botia almorhae
TAACTGTTAACCCTTGAGTAATGTTGACCTTCTGACCATCAGCCCAGAAGAACCTGTTCATGACTCTGAACGGTTTCACCATGTACATGCTGTCAAAGGAGAACGACTTGTTCAACCCTGACCATGTGTATGTGCATCAGGACATGAGCAAACCACTGAGTCACTACTTCATCTCTTCCTCTCATAACACCTACCTCACCAAAGACCAGGTGACCAGTGCCAGCAGCACAGAGCCCTACATCAGGTACAGTGCGCACACGCACACATACATGCACCACAGGGTCACAACCTTCAAATCTTCAGCACTGCAGGACAATGTCACATACAGTAGACATAATAACATATACAGGACATAGGCCCAGATGAAATTTGTTGACTTTTTCATTTTCATGTGGGATTGGCATGGGAGTTGGGTGCTCTAACAATTAGGCTAGCGGCCATGTCCTCTAGCTTTTAAACACTAGCTGGCCTTCATTACATGTGATATATTTAAATATGGTAACGTGTTATAAAGAGCTCACAGGAATATTGGGTAAAACACTTATTCAATAGTAAAAAATGCTAAAAAGATATAGAGTGTAAGATTTACATTTATGCATTTGGCAAATTATATACATTGCATTATACTATACATTGTTTCTGAGTATGTGCAATCCCTGGGATCAAACCCATGGCCTTGGTGTTAACACCATGCTCTAACCACTGAGCTACAGGAAAACCTTTAAACCATCAGTGTACTCAAATACTCTCTGTTTACTATTGCAACATCAAACAATGTACAGCTGTCAGATTTCATTATGGATAAAACTCAACACAGCTTTTTCATTACAAAAAAAATATAAAAAGTATGAAATACTCTGCAGAGCAACTATTATGAAATACAATGAGATACGTCAGGCAAGAAAACACAAAACTGATTCATGTACCATCATTCCCTCTCTTTGTGTGTGTGTTCAGGGCTCTAAATCAAGGCTGTCGCTGTGTTGAGCTGGACTGCTGGGATGGAGATAAAGGGGAACCCATGATCTATCACGGCCACACTCTCACCTCTAAAGTCCTCTTTAAAGAAGTCATTGAGACCATCGCACAGTATGCCTTCAAGGTCCAGCCACTTAAAACATAATAGCCTATAACAACTTTCAAATTATACCACAGTATAGGTTAGCATACTAAAGCAGAGGACACTTGAAATGTTAAATAATTGAAACGTACTCTCTCTGTCCACAGACGTCACCGTATCCTCTGATATTGTCTCTGGAGAATCACTGTTCAGTGGAGCAGCAGGTGGTCATGGCTCAGCATCTCCGCTCCATTTTGGGCAGAAAGCTCCTGACGAAGCCCCTTAATGATCAACCCCTCAAACATCTGCCCTCTCCTGAGGTCACACTCCCATCTACAGCTATATTTTGCTTTTATTCTGTTCTGATGTTCTCTCTTTATATTTTCTATATCCATGTATTTCTCTGCATTCTTGGGTGTGTCCAAAATAGCATATTATCATACTGCTTGTGCTAGTTCTACAGTATGCAAGGTGGACAATATACTCTGCACAAATAGAGTAAATGGATGGAATACCCAGATTATCAATCATCATGATTTTTTACATGATCTCTTTCTCCATGCATTGATGGATTAAACTTGAATTTGAACTTGAATTTGAAAACTTGAACAGTTGTTTGACAATATTGGTGTAATTGCAAAAATACATTTACTGTCATTTTTTATGCTTCACTGTTAAGCTGAATGTGCGTTGTTCTCTTTTTCCAAAGTGACTTTCATGCATTCCCTGAAAAATCTCACCCATGACCTTCTCTCTTCAGGCTTCCTCTGTTTACTTTTTACGGATTATTAGTAGAAGCATCGCTGCCTTCAAAAATAAACCCATTAGTGTTTAAGCACTTCAAGGAAGTGAACAGTCATTTAGTACTAGGAATGGTTTTGTCAACAACACACAAGGCTCGTAGTTATAGTGTAATCTTAACAAGCTAACTTCAACACTCTTCTCCTATTTCATATTTATGAGGAATCTACTGCCTCTCTTTCACTCTGCCGTTTCCAAGACTCTTCTTTTATCACATCATTGCTCTGTTCTGTTTTTGTGCTGTTGTGTTCCAACATTCCATTGGCTCAAATAAATTATTGGTGTAGGCCTAGTATTTGTACAGTTTTTTAAAACTACCATTCCTCAAGTCAATGCAATTTTAATTGTATAGCGCTTTTCACAATGCATATTGTAGCTATACAGAGATACAAATATTTTACTGCTAAAGAAATATTTCTTTACCACACAGTCATAACAAATAATGTATTGGCAAACAGGGTTGTCACTCACATTTTGCCCTTTTCTTTAGGAGTTGAAGGGGCGGATCCTGCTAAAAGGGAAGAAGCTGAATGGTCAGCTGGGAAAGACTGACAGCTGCACTAGCTTCACATTCACCTCAGATGAAGAGTCAGCTGCTGGAGGGGGCAAGGGTTCTAGCAAAAAGGATCCTGGGAAGGTGAGTTCTAATGCTAACTTTACCATAGTTCAGAATGAAGTGCTTATTCAGGCCAGAAATCATTCGGGCCATTCATCATTCCAACTTGTTCAGCTTTCTAAATGATTGGTTTATTAGGTTGTTTACCATGTGTCATATTTATGTGCATTACATTGTTCTCCGAGAGACTTGATTCTGATTGTCAGTTGGCAGCAATAGTATTGAAATATTTTTTGTATAATGACAGCTAAACCAGTTCTGTTCAAGCAGTCCCACGTTAAAGCAAGTAAATGAAACCATTTTTTTGGAAAAGCAAAGAACCTGTTAGTGATTTGAAGAGCAACATGTGTGAGAACTTAAAATAGTGAAAAACATGGTACTTAAATGTTAGGTAAATATGCTAGGTAACTAGCCTATAGGACTAGTTCATAGGTAAATGCATTACTACTATGCAACTATAATGCATAAGAAATGTAATACCAGGAAGGTACAGTTATGTACCTTGTGTATGAGCAGTGCATGTGTGTGCATGCACAGTATGCATTTACCTGTATCGTTTCTCTTTCCAGCCTGTGAGCTCTAAACTGAGTCCAGAGCTATCAGATATGGTGGTGTATTGTCATAGTGTGCCCTTCCAGGGTTTTGAGGCAGCCAATCAGAGACCTCCTAGTGTGATGTCCTCTTTCTCTGAGAACGAGGCGCTCAAACTCATCAAAGACTCGGGTGAGAAGAACTAATAGTTAAGTATTCACCAACACTGATTACTAGAATTACATATAAGACAGAAGTATTCTTTCTCCCAGAATATTTGTGTAAATCTGTGCATGTGTTAATTATGCATGTGTATGTTTTTGACCCCTGCAGGAAAGCTGTTTGTTCGACACAACAGTCGGCAGTTGAGCAGGATTTATCCATCAGGTCAAAGGTTACAGTCCTCCAACTATGACCCACAGGACATGTGGAATGGAGGCTGTCAGATGGGTGAGTTGTTTAACAGTCTGGCAGACAAATAGATTACTATAGTTGCAGTACAGAAATAAATATATTGAATTTCAAGCCATTTCATGTTGCTTTATTATTCTGTCTGTTCCTCAGTGGCTCTGAACTTCCAGACACCAGGCGAGCAGATGGATCTGAACCAGGGCCGCTTTCTGCCAAACGGTCGCTGTGGATACATACTGAAACCTGACTTCATGTGTCAGCCAAAGTCCAACTTTGACCCTGAGAAAACAGGTTTAGGGCCAGGACACATACCCACACAACTTATCATACGGGTGAACTCTCTATGTGTATCTTTAAATTGGCAAAAATGTAGTAAATATGGCTCAGGTTCTTGGGTGCTTAATTAATATTTTGGTAACTAACCTATTTAACTGTATATGTGGAACACTTTGTTTCTTCTGCAGGTGATTTCAGCCCAGCAGCTTCCCAAGATAAACACTGACAAACCCAACTCCATTGTTGACCCCCAGGTCTGGGTGGAGATCCATGGAGTTTCCATTGATAAGGCTCGGGCCAAAACCCACCGCATTGACAACAATGGTAGGACCATTGTAATGGCTGACCTGCATTCATTTTGCTTTGCGTATTGATTATTTAATTTACATGAATCCTTTCATAAATCATAGGAAAACACTACATTATAATGTCATGCTTTTGTATAATTGATAACAGTTGGCAAAGATAAAGGAATCTATTTAACTATTGTAATTCTGGAAAAAGAAATGCATTCTTTAAAATGTTATATTTGTTTAATTTAATTAAAAGGTTTTTTAACACTTTAATATTGTGTATGGCTGCCTGCATTCAGTAAGTTGTGATGTGTTATTCAGAATGTATCTGACTTGAATCAGATGAACTGCTTTTATTTAGAACAGCACACAAGATCGCCTGTTGAGATTTTGACTTTGTGTGGGTGTGTGTACACTTGTCTCCCTCTACAGGTTTCAACCCACGCTGGGACTGCACTCTGAGCTTTCAATTGCAGGTGCCTGAACTGGCCTTGGTGCGTTTTCTGGTGGAAGATCACGACCACACAGCCAAGAATGATTTTATTGGCCAGTTAACACTGCCCTTTACCAGTCTACGAATAGGTGTGTTCAAACAGCGAGTTTGGTTTACTGTTTAAACAAGATGTTGTTTTATATGACAATAAGACGTCGTATATATGCACGCTTTTACTGCTTATTTATGCACATTATTAATAGATACTGTTATTAGTGTATTTCTACAATAAATGTATTAATGTAAAGGACATTAGAGAGTAGGTGTAACCCCTGCCTTCAAAACATTTTCAGTTTTTGTTGGAATGCTGTTGTACAAGTCTTGTTTGTAACAATTCTTAAAGAATAATAGTTTTCAGTTCATTGAGGCATCAGGGTGATTGAAATCTTCTTCTTGGTATGTGGTCCTAAACACACAATTCACTGAATTGTTTAGATTTTATGCCCAAGAAGGCAACAGAATGCATTTGACTTCACACTGATTTTTTGTACTTTTATCATTATTTGTCATTAAGAGCAACATGACAGAGGGGTTTTCATAACATAACGCTCTTTGCTTTGTTAAATTGAGTCCATTATATAACCAAGCAGTGCAATCCTTGATCTTAATCGCTTTTATGGGTGTCATTACAAATACACAAAGCATTAGACAACAACAACCTATTAGAGTTGCTCCTTACACAAGCTTACGCAGCTAAAGGTTGGGTTTTGAATATAAGCACTTCTTTAAATGCCAGTCCTGTCACATTGTACACTTTAGCTTTGCTATGTTCATAGCGTGTGATGCATTTAGAACTGTGACTTTTAGTGAAACATCACATGATGTGATTTTACTGTTATTTTAAACTATATATTTCATATATGTTTGTGTTCTACAGGTTATCGTCATGTACACCTTCTAAAAGCAGATGGATCCAGTCTGTCTCCCGCCACTCTATTCATCCATGTCAAGGTGGTACGACGAGGAGTTCCTATTAAAAGTGTTTCTGAGCGTTTGGGCAAGGCTTGATGTTCCTCCATCATGATTAGATGGAATTTCTGAAGGTTCCCTACTGAAGGAAAAGCCCCTAAACTGGGCTCATGAGTTGATGGACCTTCGTAATGGTTCACAATGAGACCTGATAGAGCAAGTCACATTGGACCTACAGGAACACACAATCTGAAGAAAGTCAGTGTTCACAGACTTGAATCTGTGTAGTCCACTGTGCACTGTGCTGTTATTGACTTTATTGTCAATATTCAGTGTCTGCAGGGCAGAACATCTGATCCGGTTATGTTGGAAGCTTAATATGTTATGAAGTCAGTGTTGTTTGAAGCTACAAGTCAGTATTGTTTATTTAACGTATATTGTTCTTTTAGAAATTAGCTCTCTGAACATGTTCTGTTAACTTATTGTAAACTTATTGTATTATTAAAATGTTAATAATACAAATTAATAATTCATATTATTATTAATATCAAGTATTGTAATATTTTAATGGTTTTAAAGATGTGCTGATTCTCCTCAATTTAAAAATGTGAAGTAGAGAAAAAACATGAAGAGACTGTTTTGTATTGACAGGCGTTTTAATTGATGTACACATCATAAACATTTCAAAGAAATAAGTTTAAACGTAGTGTTTAACATATTGTCTGAAGATTTTATCATTACTGCTAAAAGCAAGCATTGTAAATATCCAGTGCCTAAGATGTACAAATTTGACCCTTGTTGCTTTTGGTAAAGGTGCAGTGAATTTGCCTCTAGATGGCTCCTGTGCAATTTATAACGTATGGACAATTACCTTGATGTCATGACCAGGTTTGTTAAGGCAAAGTTATAGTATTATCAAGAACTGTTATCAAGGTTGTGTTTTGTGTGCTTTTGTTTTAAACTATGATTGTTAATGTAATATACTATTATATAATAACCTGATATTGACTGCTTTATTGCAGATATGTTTTATTGTAGATTTTGTTTCTACATTAAGCAGAGTACTCTT
Organism: Botia almorhae; assembly: GCA_036877575.1. Classification (NCBI taxonomy): domain Eukaryota; kingdom Metazoa; phylum Chordata; class Actinopteri; order Cypriniformes; family Botiidae; genus Botia; species Botia almorhae. Next base: position 6,460 of record JAZGTJ010016885.1, read on the forward strand.
TAAACTTAATGTCTTACTTGTTCATACAGTATTAGGTGTGTCTGTGGATTTTTTAGGATTGCAAATGGAATGTCTGTATTTTCTAGACTGTATGTGTTAAAATGCAGCAAATTATTAATTTAATGAATAATAACTAGTATTTATATAAGCTAATATTCTGTTATCATATGCAGATCTCTACTCAGTGCGAATTAGATTTGTTTTCTTTTTGCTGAAGTATTTATGAAAACAAATCCAGTGTGTCATTGTTCTAATTATTTATTGGTAAAATTTTAAAGCTGTTGTGCCTTTAAAAGCATGTCCACATTTTATAAATTTGCCTCTAATTATACCTCATTATTGTGTCTTTTAATGATTTCTAAACGCATGTGTAAGAGGACAAGACACATAGTCTGCATACACCTGCTGTTCTTAAGTCTTTAGATAAAAGCATATGTTAGCAAACGTTAATAAGTTGCAGTTATAAGCTTTATTCATCATTATTATTATAATTATTTTAAATTGACTTGTCTGATTTCATTTACCAGGAGATATGAAACATTACTGCCATCACCTGGTCAATAAACAAACTTATAACATGCCTCATAACACTGATCTTGTACTGTGCTAGGTTGGATGGTGAACGATATGCTCTGAGAAAACTACAGAGACCATCAGGCTTTGCTACAATCCACCAATAGTTTTGCGGGGTGTGAGCGCCGGGCGAGATCCTCACTTCCTAGTTAAAGATGGCGGATGAGAATGAGACAGCACCGAAGCGGGAGAAAGAAACGGAGGTAGAAGAGGATCATGGACATTGCAGCAATTGTGAAAATGAAGAACATCACTCTGATGACGGGTGAGCGTGCCTGCATTTTGTTGTTAGCTTATAATGTTAAACGGACTTACTATAGGCCCTAAAAGACGGGGCCCTTGCTCCGCTAGATTGAAGCACGCTAACAGCACAGGAAACCGCCCCTGGTGTAACGCTACTGGCTTATTTCTTTGATAGGCAGACTGATCTTTAAAATGACTGGCTTAGGCGACGTCAATCAGACAGGAGGACGAATCCCTATGCCCCGTTCTCTGGAATTATGGACATGTTTGAGAACAGCCTCACCATATTGCCATGTTATATAGAAATGAATAAAATGCCAATTTTAAAATCGTTCCGTATGATGATATCATAAACGACAAGTATTAGTTATCCGCATCTAAAAATATAAATATTGAAACTCGCTTTCAAATGTGGTCGAGTATGTGTTTATCCTCTTTTCTGAGTACTATATGATTAGCAGAATGGAGCATGGATCTGCTGTCACTAACCAGTGGTTTGACAGGATCCAGTTAGCTTTACATGTGTTATTAGCAACTAGAGGATCAGTTAACGTTTCTATCACCTTGCTTTATATTAGGCGTGTTCCTTAAATGCGCCTGGGTTTCACTTTCAGTCCCAAGTCTTCATTTACCCACGAGAGAAACACAATAAAGCAATTTCCATGCTAACCAGCATTTGATCCAGTCCCTCAAGGTCGTGTGTAGCGTCTGCTTCTGTTGAATTAGTCGGTTCAGAGCAAAATAATCATTTTCCCCTTAATAAAATAGAAGTTTCATTAAGGGAAATAGTTGTTTAGCGTCGAGTTTGCCGATGACCACCTACAATTACAGTATTCGCCTTATTGCAGTTCTGCTGTTTGGCGTTGTAATATCACCAAGATGCATACACCTAACACCAAGTAACATACACGTTTTATTTTACTGTCTTACTGTGCATTAAACTATGAGGGAAATAACAGTGCCATATACACAGACTCCAGGCATCGGATGCGGCTCAACCAATCATAATAATAATCAATGACCGGACTTAAACGTTTCATAAAGAGATTTAAGGTATTTATAATATAGCATAATGAAAGTAAGATTAAAGGAGCTTTCTAATATTAAAAAGCATATTTTTTTACGATTTAAACATAGATTGTTTATCATAGATTAGAGTGGTCGTTGTGTAGCATTTATAGCAGGGTTTTATTCCAAACGAAAGCACACATGCCAAACTAGACAATTGTCATTATGTTATTTATACATCTTGCATTGATATCTTTATTAAAGAACAGAATTTTTTTATTTACTTTATTTATTTACTTTATTTACAGTACAGAAAAGCATCTCTGACAGGAGCTGATGGGCTTTGTGCAGTAATAGATTCTGTCAAAGCCGAAGTCACAGGGTTATTTGTTTGTCCATTATTCTTTGTGTGTCCCCTAAACATACAAAAACACATTTTTTCTGCAGATCATGTGATAGACCATCTGTCCCCCATCACCAAAAGTAGCTCAATGTTGTCACCTCTCTCCCTGCGGACTTTAATAGGATTAGCTGGGCATCTCTCTGTTTATGATGTGGTAAATGTTCAGTTTAGCACTATCTCTCTATGTTAAGCTTCAGTCAGTCCTCTTGTGTGGGCCCGGCTCCTGTACATGTTTTGTTTGTGCTTTTGTACAAGCGCAAATATGTGGGTTTGCATAACATGATTAGTGTAGTCTCAGTAGAATTAGATGTTCTGTACACCCTGGAATATATACCGTTTAGGCTGACCATCTTTCAATCAGATTTATTTTTAACTTTTAAACTCGGATTCTGCTTCTTTTGTTTGTCATATTCTCCCTCTCCCCATAGCTATTATGTTCGCTTATTCATTAAAATAATAAATTAAAAACAAAAGAAAGTATGATACATTTGTTTACCTGTCAGCTGAGATTATGCCTTTTAGTTTAATTGTGTTGTGAAAAGACCCTATTTAACTCATGTGCAGGATAAAAGTATAATTTCTGTTATAAATGCAGAATTCTTGCAAACAATTGTTCCATTTATTCCACATTAGTCCATTTATTCTACATCAGTCAGAGGGTCTCAGCTTAAAATAATGCTGATCATATCAGAAATAGTGATGGTTCCATTGAGATGATGTCTGGTCCACTTTCACTTGAATCAGACACAGTTAGTGCTGAGTGGACATTATACCTCACATTATAGTTGTTCATGTCTGGTGGGTTTTATGACCCTCAGGGAGAAGGGCGACCCAGGTGCCAAGAAGAAGAAAAAGAAGCAGAAGAAGAAGAACAAGGATAAATCTGCAGGCAAAGATGCAGCACAGGATCCACTGGCCAAAGTGAGTGTGTCTGTCTGTGCGTTTTAATATTGCATTATATCTGTGAAAATAATTGCTAAATTATAACAAACAATGACAATTGTATTTCTTTGAAGTTTCTTGATGTAGCTTAAAAATGCTGTATTAGTCATTCAGAACCATTGTTTTAAATTAAAGTATTACCAAGGTAAATATCAGGGTATTACCATTTAATCCCATATTATCACCACAATGCCTTTTGTGTTTAATTCCTGTTTTCCGCTCCTCCCTGTCAGGTAAACTCCCTGCCTGCAGATAAGTTACAGGAGATTCAGAAGGCCATAGAGCTGTTCTCAGTGGGTCAGGGTCCAGCCAAAACCATGGAGGAGGCAACACGTCGCAGTTATCAGTTTTGGGACACTCAGCCAGTTCCTAAACTTGGTATTAATCCTTCTTTCACTGTTGTATTCCTCTGTTACACATTGTCATTTTATTTTGAATGAATACAAGATCCATTTGTTTGTTTGTGTAGGAGAGACTGTGACAACGCATGGCTGCATTGAGCCAGATAAGGATAGTATACGAGAAGAGCCTTACAGCCTTCCACAGGGCTTTGTTTGGGACGCTCTTGACCTGGGGAACTCTGGAGTGGTATGACACGTAAACCACTCCATCAATCTCATATATATATATATATATATACACACACACACACACACACACACACACCTGCAAACCACAGCCTTTTTTCAAAACTGTACTCCGTTCATCCTTAGAAACTGTACTCAGTTCAGGCTTCAAAGCTGTTCTCAGTTCAGCCTTTTTCCTCTTGTAGTTGAAAGAGTTATACACTCTCCTCAATGAGAACTATGTGGAGGACGATGACAACATGTTTCGTTTTGATTACTCTCCTGAGTTTCTGCTTTGGTAGGTGAATACGGGCAAACATTTTGCCTTGACAATTTAATAAACAATTTAATAAACAACTTTGTAAATTGTGGTAGTACATTTTTTTCTATTTTCTTATTGTTTTTCTTTAGTTATTTGTATTCTTTGTCATTCTGCATCATTTGATTTGTTTTTGATGGATTTCCCTCTCTGTGTATCCTCACACTCTTCTGCTCATCTTCAGGGCTCTGCGTCCTCCAGGCTGGTTGCCTCAGTGGCATTGTGGAGTGAGGGTGAACTCCAATCACAAGCTAGTTGGTTTCATCAGTGCCATTCCAGCCAACATTCGTATCTACGATGTGTAAGCAGTGTATCTGTTTATAGGACTAAGTTATTTATTTAATATGCTCCAAAATCTGAATCCAGAAAGACTTCAGTGTGAATGGGAGTGGAACTTGTGTATCAAAGTGTCCACCAATGTTTGTTGTGACATGTAAAACTGATCTCAAGGCCATTGTCTACCCATACCTGCTCTTTAATCCTCCCAGTGAGAAGAAAATGGTGGAGATTAACTTCCTGTGTGTGCATAAGAAACTTCGCTCAAAACGAGTGGCTCCGGTACTTATCAGGGAAATCACCAGACGGGTCAACCTGGAGGGCATCTTTCAGGCCGTGTACACTGCAGGGGTGGTACTGCCCAAACCAGTGGGCACCTGTCGGTAAGACACACATTCACCCTGTCACAAGATGTTGAAGTACCTCAGAGTCTGCTTAGATAAGATGCTGGGCAGCAGATGTTGCTATTTATTAACAAGTAAAAAAGTGATGTTCCCCCGGGGGGCGCATGTAGAAAACCAAACCCTTCACAGGACTTAATTTAAACTTCAGAATGTTTTTGTATATTAAATAGATTTCTGATCATTTAAATAAATTAAAATTGTGCCTTATTCAGTAATCAGAACTGCTGTTGTTTTATTCTGAATAATGGAAAGTACCATCAGCAGTCTTAACAAGAATTTACATCTGAATAAAAAACGTATAAACCCAAATAGCCAGTTAATTGTTAAAGTAGCAGAGTACAATTTTTCAGACCCAATTAGACATAAGCCACTAAGCCCTGCCCATTTTCAATTCTATGTCCTGCTAATTGCTATTCTACCTGTTTGTTCTGTTTCTCTAGTGAGCTAATAATATGTGTGTGTAGGTACTGGCATCGGTCACTGAATCCACGAAAGCTGATTGAGGTGAAGTTTTCTCATCTGAGTCGGAATATGACTATGCAACGCACCATGAAGCTCTACCGGCTACCAGAGGTGTGTGTCAGCCTCCTTATTTAACATCAGTGTTACCTGTTATTTTCTCACAGTACACTTCCTCTGTGTTCATATTACAGCTGTGGTGTCAAGAAATTATTACTGTGAATTTTTATTGCATCGTGGTTTCTGTTGCAAAATGGTTTTAAGTGAGGTATTTAAATCTTTTGCTGTTGTGTGACAGGTGGAAAATCAGTTTACAATTACATTTACAAACATTTATTTTGCCATTAAAACCATTTTTGGGGTAAAGATACTAACATGTCTAGGACTTTTGCACAGTACTGTAAATATACATATACTTGCTTCTTATGTTGCTTCTAATTTTTTTTCTCCTGCAGGCTCCTAAGGCTTCAGGCTTGAGGCCAATGACAGTGAAGGACGTTCCAGTGGTCCATCGCTTGCTAAAGGAGTACTTGAGTCAGTTCCACCTGGTGCCTGCCATGAGCCCAGAGGAGGTTCAACACTGGCTGCTGCCTCAGGAGAACATCATCGACACCTATGTAGTGGAGGTATGACACTTGCAAAACCCTAAAAAAGCATAGAATGTTTCTGTCAGATGTGCTGTCAGATCTAAACAGAAATTCAGAAACACTTTAGCAGGTGGAGACTTTAAATATTAATGC
>JAZGTJ010016886.1:0-12392 GCA_036877575.1 Botia almorhae
CAAAAAATAGAATCACATAATATGAGTTATGCATCTTTATTGAAGGGATAAACGTAGCTGGACTTTAAATAGACATTTAAGCCAATCAAGTGAGTTGTATTTCAGTGCCACAGATGTGAAAGGTTGGGCCAACAGCTGATCTGAATGTTGCAATCTTTACAATAAAACAGAATATAGTAATCGGTCCCAAACTCTCACTGATGTACAACATCTGATCTTCTCTCCTATGATTGCATGCACTTCAGGAGGAAGACCCCATAAAAGCAGAACAGCCTAAAAACTTTCTCTCTCTAAGGGTCTCTGAGAGAACACACTGTGGTCAAACAGGCATGGCATGTGTTGTGGAGTGAGAGGAGTCTGATTGGCAGAGCAATCAAGAGATGTAGAGCCGAGTGTGAAGAATTTCCATTGGACTGGCAGGGTCTATCTTGAGATTTTGAAGTGTGGAAAGGTCAGCAGCAGGCCTGCATTCCTGTTTCAGCAGATAACTGGAGCCTCCATAAGAGACAGATGGGAAATATGGTCTTGCGACAGTGTCCAAAACATGAGAACAAACAGTTTGTAAATGTGTCCAGCCAACATCACATGGCATATTTCTGAGTCCATTCCCGTGCTATTCTGTTGTATCTGTAACAAAGTAGAAGGGGTCAGAGAAACATAAGAGCCTTGTAACCGAGTGAAACCCTCATGCAGCCATGGCCTCCAAAATTGGCAGTTTCAAACCTTTTGGATGACAACAGTTAGTAAGTCATTGCTTCTTTAATAACGTACATCACTTCATTAAAAAGGGATCGTTCATTTTTCCATCATTTACTCACACTCATGTCATTCCAAATCTATATTACTTTTTTGTTTGTAGATTTTTTGTGGACATTGTAAAATGTCTCTATGGTTTTGTGTCCATACAATGTAAGTCAATGGGTGCCATTGTTTGGTTACCAATATACTTCAATGTATCTCTTTTTGTTCCTAAGAAGCAAAATGTCATACAGGTTTGGAATGACATGAGGGTGAGTAAATGATGAAAGATTTTTCTTTTTGGGTGCATTATCCCTCCTATTGATATATACAAAACCTTCAAACAGATGTATACAACTTTATATTAGCATCCTAAAGGACATCTTTTCATGCAATACTACAACTAGTTCACACAAGTCAAAATCCTCAGCCATTACTACACGCAGCTGTAGCATTATTTACCTAGCTGATGAAAATGTCATGCTGCTTTAAGGCTTTATGGCTGATTAAAAGCCATGCTTGCTGTATGCTATAATACAGGACAATATACAGCTTAACAATCAAAGGATGACAGCAACCGTAGTTGTTGATCATTGAACACAATAAGTTCCACATAAGAGAATACTTTTTGACACCCTTGTAAGCTCTGCGCTTTCTTCACCCCAACTGTTTGAGAAAAGACGTGATTGCATGTATTAGTGATGCACACTTGCTGTGGCCACACGCTCATGCTGCATCACACAGGAAACCACATGTTTGCAGTGCTTCACTCTACTGTACCTCTAATGTTCACAATGCAGTTTCCCTTCACCTACAGCATGGCATATTTCTCTGTCCATTCCCTTGCCATTCTATTATACCTGACAGAGCATGTTGTGTTAGACCAAACAGTTCTATTAACTTACAAATAGTGTTCCGTCAAAAACACTAGATTATGTTTGCATTATTTGATGATTGAATGTGTTATTTAAACCTTTCATTGTATATCTATGTTCAAAATGTTTAAATAATTGATGAATGAAATAGCTACCCCTAAATATAATGAAACCAAATTTAATACACTATAGTAACAATGACATCAACTTCAACACTTCAACTGTTTAAGGCCCCTAAAATATGCTTGTGTTGTGCTGAGAGCCTTTTGCGCTTCATGAATTATAGTGGCTTAAAACTTTGCCCACAACTACATTACTTTAGAGAAATATGGATGACATTTTGTGGCGTTTTTCACACAGTGCTTTTTGACTTTCACATTTGAAACTTAATTGGTCTGTCTACAACATTCAGCCTCCACTGATGCTTAATAAATGTACCACTTTTATTTAATAAATAAATAAGAGACTAACACTTTATTAAAAAACAAATCTAAACATATTCAACAACTTGTGCGTTTCAGGCACAGGTTACTTACTTCTCTGTATCTGTTTTATAAATTCGGGCGATCTCTGGCACAAGAGGGTCATCTGGATTGGGGTCACATAAGAGTGAGCAGATGGACAAGAGAACTACAGAAAGAGCACATAAGGTAGTGTGAGCACATTTCAAGTATTAGGACTAACGGTTCTTCTGCTTTTGACTATTTTCAGTTAAAAGCAGAAGCCAAAAACCTATTTGCTTTAATATTGTGTGTGTACCTTTAGAAATAGTTAGCGCAGGTGACCACTGGGACCTGAGGATATCCAGACAGATGCTGCCATTACTGTTTATGTTGGGATGGTAGATTCTTGTTGTAAATGCAACCTAACAGAAAGACATGAATGTTAGACACACCTAAACAAGACATAGGACAAAGACAAAGAAATGTTTAAAGATCTCACCTTTGGTGGCTTAAAAGGATAATCTGTTGGGAAGTGTATGGTTAGGAAGAAAACCCCACCCTGATATGGACTTTCATTCTGTATTTCATAAAAATAATGAGAGAACAGATTTAAGATGTTTATAATTTCATTTGAACCTTTTGTAACTACTGCAGTGTATGCTATTTTTTTATTATTTTAATTATGCCATTTAGTAGCAGTGTTCTACAGCAGTGTGTCTATTTTACTCACAGGCCCCATGATTGTTGCCTGCCAATGGAACACTAAGGGAGAAATTGCATGTACTTCAGTCGACAATAAACACATATGGCCATAAATTCTGCTGTATGTATATGGTCTGGAACCTCACCATCATCCCCCACTGGACCCGCTGAACACTGTGCAGGAGGATCACGTGCCAAATCAGTCAATTCCTAAAGGACAGAGGCAGAAAGAGTTGTATCAAACACAAACTTATGTTCTGTACCATTCAAAAGATAAACAGAAGCTTCACAACCAATGAAGGGTCAACAGTTGCGCTTGTCTCTTTAATCACTATAGTGACAGCAAGATGAAACCGGCAGATAGAATGTTTTGCAGCACAGTGTATTTATAGTTCCAGAGGGGTCATGAGGGAGAAGGGCTGGAACACAACCTGAACAAGACCACAGGCATGTCCGTCTCCACTGCCCACATTAAGAGTCCAGCGTTTATTTTTATTTTAACATGTCTGGTGAGTGGGAAGACACCTAAGGTGTATTACATGACTCGAATCATTCTGAAGATTTCCATTGCTCAACAGCAACCAGAGATTACGTTTAAAAGGTTTTTTCTTAACAGTATAGCTACAGTACTGTTTGAGATCACAACAAATCTAAATTAAACCTTGTACTCATTAACTGGATTTATAACATCAGAAAAAAATGAGTTTAAAACTAAATGAGTTTAAAGCACACAGACAAGCATACACAAGAATACAGTGTGAATATAGTTTGTCTCAGTTCATAAAAAATGTGAAATTGGTGAAGTTGGAATTGATTGTCTAAAACCAATTCAAATTTTTGCAGAAAATACGTTTTAAATACAGTATATAGACATAGTATATAGACAGTTGAAACACAGAAAAAGAGTATAGAAAAAAAAGAATAAATAAATGTTATATCCAAAAAAACCTTTTATTGAAGATCATTATCATTATTCTATAAGTATGTATATAGTGCGTGTTTTAGTATCTAATATACAAACTAATTAACATTTTAAAAACGCTGTCAGCTGAATACCCTCACACCGGCTTTTGATTAATAATCTGATGTGTTCTGCTAACACGCTAGCTAAGAATTAGCAACGAATAGATATGAATCCTCGCTCCACTAATTTCTGATCGTCCATTTTAATCTTTTATATTAAAACTACACTGCACTGCACTTACCTTTTGGATTCGTTTAAGCGCCATCTTCCCACGGGGTGTAGTGGCTCCTCAATAACTAGCGCCCTATCCTCTCTCTTTCACAATATCTGAGCTAACCTGACAGCCAGCCAGCTAACTAGCTAAAAACTAACATTAAAATGTCAAGGTGTCAGAAACATTCAATGTTTAAAAATGTAAACGTTCTGAATATATGCCAGTCTAACGGCTAAATACACAGATCCCTGCTCCCTGTCGTTGATTATAAACCCTGAAATGTGTACACTTCTCTTTCAGTTTGCCTGAGCTGACAAGATGTCCGTGAGCTTGTTGTTAGCCACTTCCAGCAGCTCCTTCTAATAGTTTTGATTAAATGCAAATTAAAGCGCAGTGTTGGCGCGAGCGCCACCCTGCGTGCTGGCAGACACGAAACTAAAACTCGTATTAAAGATTACGCCCTAAAAAAGCCGTGGTTTACAGTGAATTTACAACATCAAAGGGCGATGTTAAAACACAGTAATTGCCACAGTCTCGACCAATCAAGAAAATGAACTATCCATTATTTTTTTACCAATAAAATGACTAATAATTACATAGTGAAACAACCAGTATTAACATTCAATGAGTTCTTTGTTCTTCTGTTTATTTGCTACAGAATGACCACTAATGGACAGAAAGGTCGCACTTTAGCTGGCCTGGCTGATATATTATTCCTAATATTCTGTGAAGTTTCTGAAATTTGCAAGTGTTTGTGAGTTCTGGACACAAAACTGCCTCTAAATGACAAGCTTCTGTTTTGCACAGAAGTTTAAATGAAACTGGGCAATGTTTTAACCACAGGGTAAAACAACTTGTGTCATTCAGTGTGCTTGTATAAGCCTGTACCCTTCTAAGAATATACTACACTGGAATTTCCCCATTAAAAGTGATGTTTGTGTACAATGTGCAGCTGTTTATTCATATTTTTTTCACAACATAAAATATAACTGAGAGAATAATCACCATGAACTGGACATCTTGATTACAACTATGTAATGTATGCTCAAATTTAAGCACATCATGGAGGAAATTTTAAAAAGACAGAGGCACAGTTAGCAACAATTCTGCATTATTTAGACTGACAGTAACAGAAAACTGACTCACCAAAACCAGTACATAAAATAATTCAGAACAGGAAAGTCCTTTAGACAACACCCAATTAAAATAAACACACAAACCAAACACTCAAATAAAGAAACACACAAACCAAATCTATGGATTGAGTTAACTGCCCTAATGATTTTTTTAGTAATATTTCCTTCATATGCTTCATAAGTACATCCACAGTTTGGTAAGTTTTCTAGTGCCCTATTTTTCCATGTCTTCCATTGAAACGAGACAGTCTTATGAAGCGTCTTGTCTGACATTTTATCAAATGTCAAGAAGACAATTCAAAAAATGTTTATAATCTAATGCGGTAAAGATGCTGTAATTTAATGGCATAGTCCTCTGTAAATGTATGTGCCTGTAATCTTTTTCTGCATCTCTGTCAGTTATTTGCAACACTGTATCATTACAGCTTCCTGTGAGCGTGTCCCACTTTCTCTGAGCTGTGCTCTGCTTCCTCCTGAGGAAGATTTCTCCCTGTCACACTCACAGTCTGTTTAACTGCCAGAATAGTCTCTCTGCACTAGGTTTTCTCTGACTGAGCGTTTGTTCTCAGTCTGCTTCCCTGAGCTCCTCGGCCTCATCCACAGAATCCCAGAATCCATTCTCTTGAGAAAGGTTCTGCTCTGATGAGCAACTGGGATGCCCCACGCTTTGGGAATCTCCATTTGCACCATAATAAAAGTTCTGAGGACTTCCCCTGCTACAACTCATTTCATAATTTGAGAATTTCCTGTCTAACTCATCACATGACTTTTGTGTAGGGTGAACAGCATCTCCCTGCGACGCCTGATCCACCTCCTGATGAGATTCAGGGTGCTCAGGGTGAGGCTCTGGCTCTGATGCGTAAACGTGTTGCTCAGTTGGCTGCTGTTGTTGCTGAGCTTGCTGTGGCCGGGCATCACTTGCAGCTGCCATCTGATTGGCCAAGGAGGGTTTGATGGAGGCATGGCACATGGGGCATGTCTCTTGCACATATAGCCACTTTCTCAAACAGCTGCCATGGTAGATATGACCACAGTATGTTATCACCGCTGATGTCATATCCTACAGGTAAAAGAAAAAGTTAAAGACTGGCTTCACCATCCGAATGCAGTATAAATGTAATTATAATGAATTAAAATATAATATATAATTAATTATAAATGTAATTGAGTAATTTTAGAAGATTCTGTCTAGGATCCTATATTGCTCAGTTATATTCCTTTTAAAGTGTGAAAACATTCTCACTTCTATAAACACATTACTTGTTAATCAGAACATTTTGCATGATATAGCTGTAATATTACTATATTAAAGTCTACATTAAAACAGATTATATTACTACATTAAAACCTAAGGACACTGACTTGAAAATTTCATTGCCACAAACACTGATTCAGATGAACCTCCCTCATTTGTTAAATGAGTTTCAATATTTCAATACCTTCTCTTATCCCAAGCAGAGATAACTATAAGCAAGAATTATTTTATTTAATTATTCTGATAATAGAAAATCAAAACACTTAGGCACTATTAATGCATTGCTCTGTTTAGGCATCCTCACCAGACCAACACAGTTATATTGGCAAAACCAATGGTTTGAGTTTGGGGCAGAACAGATCAGGGAAATAATGTTTTTTAATGTTTTAAACAAAGTCTTTTTTTGCTAATTGTTTTTGTTGACACAGCCAGCACAGAAATTACACACATCACCCTAAAAAAGCCTGATCTTATACCAACCAACACATACCATCCCACCCCGAAGTCAATCATTTTGTATTTGACCTCACCTGGAAGCAGATGGCACAGACATCATTGTGTTTCTGTAGCTGCTCTGCACTGGCCTGTGGTAACAGGTTGATTTTGTGAGCCGCTTCCTGTCGGAGCAGGAAGCTCTTCCAGCCAGCCTGGGCACGTAGCCACACGTTGAAGTAAGAGTGAATGATAATGACCGATGCTCCCATCCAGCTCCACTCACCCCACAGTGACTCCCACGCTCCGTAAGCCACAACACACACAGCCACTGCGAACTCCAGCACCCGACACACCCCATTCACATAATAAATGATCTCATCCAAACCAGGCAGAGCAGAACCGCGCCACACCTCCACCATGAACAGGCAGTAAATCAGCAGAGTGCCTGTCACCTTAGACACGTCAAAAATGACTGGTTGGCTACGGCTTGCTGGGATGCAAATAACTTTTTTACACAGTATCAAACAAAACCTACCTGCAGTGATGTAAGCATACAGCTGGTTATCAAAATCAACAGCCAGAAATCCATGTGGAAAAACTGGGAAATCATATAGGCCATGAATCCAGGGAAAATCAGCAGAAACACACACATAGACAATCCTCGCAAATGCTTCCACATGCTTCTGTTAAGAAAGCAGGATAATAATATAGATCAGACCCAATAGCAAACTTATTTTCTTCACTCATTTACATACAGTAGAAGTCTTAAAGGTACAATAGCAAAAAGACATTCCAGAAAAAGAGAATGGAAAATGGTCAATCTTAAATATTTGTTATTTGTTTTACATAAATTTAAATATTTCAAAGGTTTTTTTCCAAGTTTAAATTGAAGCCCAAAACTGTATGAGTTTTTAAGAGGTTATCAGTGAAATTATGCACCTGTTTCTGCTGGCACCCAGACCCAACACAACAGGCTCTGTGATCTCGCTCATGCTTTGCAGAGTAGAGGTGAGGACAATGAAAAGGATAATGAAGAGCAAAAAGCAGCGCTGCAGGGCTGCCATGTCCAACAATCCAGTCTGCAGAGCCAGCAGCAGCAGAGTCACCCCCTCTGTCACACCTCTACAATGTATGCAGACATAAACATTTTTATGCACATGTACATTCACACACAAACAAAAGGGTAAACTTACACCACCTTCTCATACCTGTGCATGACATTGTGGTTCTGCAGAGCGTTGAAACCTCCAAGGTAGAACTTACAAAGGTTTAGAAGTCCCAAAGCCATATAAGATACAACAAACGCCAAACCAAGCAGGGAGTATGGGCTAGCACAGCATTCTGATACACTGTAAAACACAGTATAAAATACTTCAGAAAAATAATCATGCTTGCTATGAAAATAATCATAGCAATGCTTGTAAGACAGCATACTGGTATTCCTTAAATATTCTGTTGAAGTTTTTTTTCTAAATTTCTGCAAATAATTTAACCTCAGCCCCATTCACATTTTGTTTTGTACATAATTTTAGCCTTAGGTGAAGTAAGTTTGCAAATGTAATTTATAACGTAAGTAACAGTAATAACAACATCATAACATTTTCAATACTAAAAAGCGATGGCCTTCTGTTATATCTCTTGCAACCCACACTGGCCATTTAGTGAGGCTGAGTGCCCTGCCCTTGCCATCCTTTACCTGGTAAGTAAGTATAGCAGGGGCCCCTGTTGGACAGCAGTAATAGTGCCAATATTGGTAATCAGTTGGACTCCAAATAGCACAAACCAAAAGACACTGAACAAAACCGGCACAGCAAAGCCATGCCAGAGAGACATTCCCACGGCCATCAGTCTGTACAACTCAGTGACCTACAGTGAGAACAGAGATATAAACAATATAAAACTGACATTTTGTGTTCATAAGTACAGTGGCATACATGTCTTGATATTTGTTTACCTCTATATCCATTATCTCTCTGTAAGCCACTCTGGCCAGTCTGTATGGTACAAAAAGGTTGGCAAGAAGGAAAACAACAACCTCGGCCCCTGTGATCATCATGGAAATGTAGGAGAGAGTGAGGAGCCAGTCCAGAGGGACAAAAACCACCCGTGCCAGAAGAGGGAGCAAATGCGCTGAGAACATCCACACACGCTGAGTGCGCAGGAGAAACGCACATAGTGTACTGACTATAATCTGACCTGTAAACACAAACAAATAATTAGTAAATAAACAACAAATAATCACACTATCATATTCAAGACCTCTATGAACAAATATGCAAAAAAATAAATAAAAAAGTTGCCCACCCCAAACAATTTACCACACACATTTATGAATGTTATTAAACTGCATGGCAAAATATTTTTGTCTAGATTATTAGTTATTTAGAGTTACCATTCACTGGTAAGCTGAAAATATCTTGCAAAACTTTTTACAATATTCTTCAGCAATAGATATACTGTTTAAAAGCAGAACAAAACACATTTGGACCCATTCTAAATGACAAGCTTAGTGGATCAGGCTTATAATGAATGTGACGAACTACAGCAGAGTCAATACTCTGCTAGCACACCTGTGTGAATCTGAAGGGCACTAGCTTCACAGTCCATACAGCCAACAAAATTTACCTTCTGACCAGATGCTTAAAAATTAATTCCTAAGGCTAGAATTTCCCAGCATCATTTGTCTGATATTTTCTATGTAATGCCATGTCATTCATGCATATTTAAGAGGGGCTTAAGCATCTGAATTATTTGTGTGATATAATTATGTGTAGTGTGTGTGGTATGCGTGTGTGTAACATACTGGTGAGTGCAGTCACAAAACGATTGAGTGCTGGAGAGTCCAGGAAGAGAACACCATCATAACCATACCGAGCTTCCTCTCTAACATAATCTCTGTTAACAAAAACACTCATAATGAACTCATAATACACCCTTCCAACATCATCTCCACCATGTTTGTTCACATATTACAATCAATATGGCATATTCACCTGACAATCTGATGACCCATGTACAGTAATAGAGCACACAGGACATGCAGGTACAGCTGGATAATGTGCACAAGTGGCAGCAGCAGTATCACAATGCTCACTATGTGACCTGCAGGAAGTACAAACAATTAACATTATGGTGTCCACTGTGATGTATATATCGCACATTAATGTGATATATTGGCTATATATTGAATGTTGATAATGACATTACATACCTAAGTAATATATGTTCCAGATCACATATTTGTACTTAAAGAGCATGTCCTCTGTCCTCGCCTTGAGATGATCCGTGAAGCTATCGATGTCACATTTATAGAGCATGTCCAACACCAAGATGCTGGGCACCCTAAGAACAACATTAGCTACTTCTTCTAGTCGTGGCATTTTAACACGTACCACATGTACCACGTACACAGACTGTCACATCATAACATTTTGATAAAATCCTGCGGTCTGCTCCTGTTTGGGACTTCTCTTGACATTCCTCAGTTTGGTCAATTAGTGGCTCTAATCGGAAACTGTAGAAAGAGAATGAATGCGAGTTGCTTGTTTTTCAAGATATGCATTATAAAGTGCAATTGTGATTTCAAACATTAAGCAATAATATTTCATGCAAAGGTTAATTATGATTTCATTGAGCCATGCTTTAAAGCTACTGCATATAAAAGAACACGCATTGTTGTTGTTAGTCGTTTTAGTTAAATGTGTGTATTTTGAAAGACTGTTGCTTCCCACCTCGGCTGTTTGTTTTTGGCAGCATGGCAGATCGCAGGTGTAAGTCTTCACAAAACAGCACAATTCAGTATTCGCATACTAAACTGATTTGACACCTGTCACAACCGCATACAGCTTGGAAAGTACAGTGAACTGCTTCAT
Organism: Botia almorhae; assembly: GCA_036877575.1. Lineage (NCBI taxonomy): Eukaryota > Metazoa > Chordata > Actinopteri > Cypriniformes > Botiidae > Botia > Botia almorhae. Next base: position 10,635 of record JAZGTJ010016886.1, read on the forward strand.
AAAATATACACAGATCCCCTTTCTTACACTGTGCCACCGTTTGTTTTAATTGACACGTTCCTTACTCATCACTGCCACCTGCTGACTTGGAGTAAAAACAAACTTTATTTTAGTCGGTCATGTTTAAGGGAAACCTTTCTGGGTCCTATGTGAGCGTACTGTCTGAAACATTAAACATATTGAGGATTACCTTAAAACAAATATCTCTTCTAGTATGGTTTAAATTAAATTAAAGTCAATAGACACTTTATTGTCTGCACAATTGCCAAAGTATTTGCTTGTGAAAATCGCAAAAATAAGTAAAACAACAAAAATGAAAATAGACACATAATACTAATATAATATCAACATTGCGAATAAAATGAAATACAATTAACAGTGTAGTGTAAACCAAGATTATAGCAATAAAAAATGTAACAACATGTTAATTAGATCATTAATATAAACTTAATTAAGTTTCACCACAGTGTTAACCTTACACTATGAACAGACACTTGTCAGGAAAAGATGCAAGGTCCACTTCTACTAATTTCACTATCCATCTTGTTCTTCTTAGTCATATGCTTCTTAGTCACTCAACCGAGACATGTTTTTGAAAAGCCAGCATTATACAAGAGATTCTACATTGAGGAGGAAATACACTCAATGTTGACCCTGGACAACTTTGACTAAAGCAGAGAAGTTTAGAATAGTAACTATTAAAATACAATGCAGGTAGAAAACAGTGGGTGCTATAAAGGTCTGAGTCTCTGTGAGCAAGGGGAGAGGAAATGGGCCCAGTGACCTTTGTAGCCAATTTCCCCTGTGTTCAAACAGCAGCATGAAAGCCAGGTCTGTTTCTGAAGTCTGTGCAAAATGTCAACTGCAACTTATCCCACTAGCAGAAGGATTTGCTCTGAAAGTAGATGTTTCAGACAGCTTTTAAGTCATTGCACATGAATGGTTTGACCCTGTTCTCTTTACAGTCTTATTACAAGTTAGATTGTATTTGTTTTTAGAAATTAAACGTCTATAATAGATTATGATATATAGAGATACATGTCAGAGTAGGAATAATTAAAAACAATTTCATATTCCCTTTTAATTTCCCTACTTTCTTGTTTGAATTTCAACTTAACTAGTATATAATTGTTAATTTTGTGTGCACACACATTTGTGTTTCTATTTACTAATACTAAATAAATTTCCATCCAGAATTTATTTGTGTCTATTGGATATATATATAATAAAAATGGCTCATCAGAGTATATATATTATATATACTCTAAATATTATAAAAAAGGCTCATTAAAGTACATACACATATATAATCATAATGGAAACAGTTTATTAATGATGAAAGTGTAATAAATATGTGTTTATCATAAACTATTTCCATTATCATAATATTATTCCGTTATACTTGGTTTCCTTTACATACAACAATAATAAAAAACAACATATCCCCACATAGTGTAAATACTGTGCCATCAATGAAACTAGCTGTTTCAGTAAGCAGGCTGCGAAAATGTTCAATGACTTAATTTTACAGTAAGTGATATATGTAAGTCGTGTGGGGAGTGGAACAACTGTACACATGGTTTTAACACCACACCTCATTATGATGCAATATACATGTATCAATCAGCAAAAAATTCCACATAACAACTCTTAACTATTTTTGTCTAAGACCTTAAAACACGTAACATGACTTTGCAAGTACATGTGACATTTCCATTTCCCTTATGGAAACAAACTTTCAACACCAGGCTAGTTTCT
>JAZGTJ010016887.1:0-12391 GCA_036877575.1 Botia almorhae
ATGTTGTGAAATATCGGCCTATTTGCAGTACAGTATCTGCCATACTGCCATCAATGCCATGGCCACTTGTTTTGCACTGGTTTTATAATTTAGTGATGGCCAAGAAAATGAAAAAACATTTCATTCTGTATGTGTACGAACATGTCAAAAACCATGTTCATTTTATTGTTCATTCATTTTATTCATTTCATTGTATTAGCAGCTTTTCATTCCGTTTTCACACATTTTTTTATAAATAAAACAGACTTGTGTTTCCATATAATGTGAATGTGTGTCTTTAATATTTGCAGGTCAGTCAATGTGTAGGATATTTTGTATTTATTCGGGCATTTCTGAAGGTTTCCATGTCACACTGAGGTTTGGCCTGCCTTGGATCTGAGCTACTCTGAGTAAAAAAATGCAAATGTGCCAGGCCTCACAGGTAATGGGTGGTTTGCACAACAAAAGCAGGGGGAGAATCGAGCTGAAGAAGTGTGAAAATCTCAGCAGGGGTGATTCACACCTCAGGACTTTCACCAAAAATAAAAAAGTCAGTAGTTCTAGTGTTAAAGAATTGGCTGATTTTTTATCAGTAGTAGTATTGGCCCCAGATCAAGTTTTAATTGTTGGTGATTTTAACATCCATGTGGATAATGAAAAAGATGCATTGGGGTTGGCTTTCAAACACGGTGTCCCACAACATGTGTGACAACCCACTCATTGTCGTAATCATACCTTAGATTTAATACTGTCCTATGGTGTAAATGTTGATGTCTTTAATATTCTTCAGCTGAGCGATGATATTATAGGTCATATTTTGATGTCTGTATAATACATTCACCTATGGTTGCAAAATCAGATCCTTCCTACAAATACAGCAGAACAATAAATTCTGCCAATAAAGGCTGTTTTATTAACAATCTACCTGTCTCAATTACTTAGCATAATTTTAAAATTTACATTTTTATTTGTCACACAAAATCCTACACAGTATGACATGTAGTGAAATGCTTTTTACGACTGTCTTACAGAAAGAAAAGTAAAAATTAAAAGTGAATAATTTTAAGTTTAAAAATTTAAAAAGATTTAAAGTAAAAATGTAAAGTGTGGAAGAATGTAATATGTAGATAAATATAAATATATATGCATATATGAATATAGACATATGTTCTGAATATGTATGTAGATGTCTAAGTGCAAATACAAGTAGTGCAAATTTTTGCATGTGCAACAATCAGCTGAGGTAGAGTGTTATGTCGTGTGGGGACATGTCCAGAAAGTCCAGATCCTAGGTGTTCTTGTTGGCCCGAATGGCCTGCGGGAAGAAGCTCCACCTCATTCTCTCTGTGTTCGCCTTCAGGGAACGGAAACGTTTCCCTGACCGCAACAGAGAGAGGAGACCATTGTTGGGATGGCTGAGGTCCTTCATAATCTTCCTGGCTTTGGTCCAGCACCGCTTGCTGTATATAGTCTCCAGGTCAGGAAGCTCGGTGCGTATGGTACGCTCAGCTGATCGCACCACGATCTGGAGAGCTTGTCTGTCCTGTTTGGTGCTGTTCCCAAACCAGGCTGTGATATTTCCCGTCAGGATGCTCTCAATGGTGCAGGTGTAGAATGTCTTTAGCACCTTTGAGTTCAGTTTAAAGTCCTTCAGCCATCTGAGATGATAAAGACGCTGCCGGGCCTTCTTCACCAGGATGTTAACATGACAGGACCATGTCAGGTCCTGCATGATGTAAACACCTAGGTACCTAGGTGTTTGCCTAGGTACCCTAGTACCTAGGAACACCTAGGTAATAGATACTTTTGGAAACAGAAAAGGTGACCTCCCTCTTCTCTAACACATTAGACAAAGTTGCTCCTTTACGGTTAAAAAAGATTGGTCTTTTTTGTTGTAGCATTGGTCTACAACAGCAGACCGATGCTGTGGTATAACGACCCACACCCTAAAAAGCGCGGCCCAGAAAATGGAGCGTAATTGGAAGCAAACAAAACTGGAGGTATTCTGTACAGCATGGAAGGAGAGTGTTTCAAATTACAGAAAGGCCTTTAAAAGCTCTAGATCTGCCTATTTTTTAAATCTTTTAGAAGAAAAGACAACTAAATTAACAAAATAGATACTGCCAAAACATCACATCAGATGGTGCATCATAATTTGCCCAAGGAACAACTCCAGACATTCTCTACTATAGATAGGTATGAACTGTCAATTAATTAATCTAATCATGTATGCTTGATCCTATACCCACCCTGCTGTTGAAAGAGTTGCTTCCTGAAATTACAGATCCTCTGCATAGTATTATTAATTTATCATTGGTGTTGGGATATGTCCCAAAACCTTACAAACTGGCTGTTATCAGACCCCTTATTAAAAAAAACACAACTTGATCCCAGAGAACTAGTAAATTCACACCCATCACAAATTTACCTTTTATTTCCAAAATACTGGAAAAGGTGTTGTCTTCACAGATGTTCATTCCTAGAAAGAAATGGTATCTGGGAGAATTTCCAGTCAGGATTCAGACCATATCATAGTACAGAGACTGCTCTCATCAGAGTGACAAATAATTTTCTTTTGTCGGCTGATTATGGTTGCATATCTCTTCTAGTGTTACTGGGCCTTAGTGCAGCCTTTGACACTACTGACCACAGCATTCTTTTAAATAGGCTTAAAAAAATATGTCAGCATAAATGGAACTGCAATGGCATGATTTAAATCATGTCTGACCGATTCCAGTTTGTTGCTGTGAGTGAAGTGTCATATCGATCACAAGTTCAATACGGAGTAGCACAGGGCTCAGCGCTTGGGCCTCTGCTTTTCACCCTGTATTTGCTACCTTTGGAAACAATTATTAGACATTAGACATGGAGTTAGCTTTCATTGTTATGCTGATAATACTCAGCTGTACATTTCTTCAAGGCCCAACGAGATCCATAAATTCACCAAACTAACAGAATGTATAGTTGATATCAAAAGTTTATTTATTGGACCAAAATCTTCCACACGGAACAACCTAGAACACTGTCTTACTCTTGATGGATGCTCTATAAAGCCTGGTTCTTAGCTAAGCATCTGGGTGTCCTTTTTGATAATCTGTCCTTTGAAAACCACATTTCCAATATTTGTAATTTTGTGTACTATTTTTCAATCTTAAAAATATATCAAAACTACAACACATGCTCTATGTCAGACACCCTTAAAAATGAATTCATGCATTCATGACATCAAGCCTTAAATATTGCAAATCTACTTGGTGGCTGCCCTGAGGATTAATACAAAAACTCCAGCTCGTTCAAAATGCAGCACCCAGAGTTATTATAAGAACGTACAAGTATAACCATATTAGCCCAGTTCTGTCAACATCGTATAAATTTCAAAATTTTGATGATTACTTACAAGGCCCTAAATGGTTTAGCTCAATACTTCTTCTAATATTACAGTCCTTCATGTTTACGGTGATCTGAAAATTCTGACCAGTTAATAATACCCAGAATTCCAAATTCAAGTGCGGGTGGTAGATCCTTTTCATATTTGGCACCCAAACTCTGGAACAGTCTTCCCTGTATTGTTAAGGAGGCAAACACAGTATGTCAGTATAAATCTCAATCTAGCCTACACATAGTCCTATGGATTTTTTACTCAAATGTCTTAAGGTATGGTTTCCTTAAGACTGCATTAATTAGGTAAACTGGAACCGGGGACACTTCCCCTAAGAACAGATGAACTGGCTCCAAACTAAATCTGTCTGTCTTTTATTTCCCCAAGGTCCCGAAGTCAGCTGGATCCAGACAAGATGATAGGGGACAGGATGGCACGACTCCTGAGACAGATCATTGGAATTTCATGGATTCCATTATCAAACTTACTATTATCTACATTCCTACATCCAAGCCTAGTTAGTTTCTATATTTTTGTTCCCTGCCTAGTCAAAGCAGTGCAATGTTATAGCTGCAATTAGTAACATTATGCTTCTGTCGCCATTTCTCTTGGTAACATTTCTCAGTGCCTGACATATTTTTAGATATAATCAGAACTAACATTTTTAAATCAATAAATAAACGAAGAGTTGATAATAATGGTTTATGTCCAAAAAAGTTACAAATTGCAGCTTTAATGTGCCAGAGGAGAACTGACCCTCCTGGTTGTGCCTTATCTATAGATCATTAGTTTTGGTTCCTTGCCATTGCCACCCTGTTGGCTTGCTTAATGACAGACTGCTGACATCTAACTTAGCTTGGGTTTTATAAATTGTTAATATTGCCATCTCCATCTAATATTGCATGTTAATGTGCCATCTCCATGTAAGCTGGAACGGTTTCAGTCAACCCTTTATTCAAAAACCAACTATAAGCCTAGTATCCCTAATTAGTATTACTAATATACATCTCACACATATTATTTGCAATGATACCGTGTATTCTGTGTTAAACATGTCTGACATTTGATCTGTGTTTTATTATGTAAAAAGCACTAAAGAGGAAATTTGGAAAAAGTCCAGGTTACTACAAAGACAATAGTGAGATGATATTAAGATCCACTGGTACAACAAGCTGAACCACTTACTTTTATATGATATAACATAGTGTCCTGGAGATAGACTCTAACACAGGTGTTCGCCTGCTAAAGAAATGTAGCCAAAGACTTCTGCTTGGAGTGAGCAGCACAGAAGGGAGCTTTCTCAAATAAATAGTTAACTAGTTATTGCTAAATAAACCAAGTAGACCAAGTTTTGCTAAATAATTATTGCTAAATCAACCAAGTAAAGCCTTTACATTTCTGTTAAAGAGTCATAACAACGCAGTTTTCAATATGAAACCGAGCTTGAGCAAAAAAGTAACATTGATCATTTAGAGTAACACAAAAGCAGAAATCAGCAAAAGAAGCTGGACAGACGAAGACGATTTCCCCCTTTTCGTTGAGTGCACTCAGAGGGAAATTAGGTTTGCATCGTGAGGCAGTGATTAAAGACATTAAATGGAAAGTGAACACAAATGGAAAGCCTTCATCTGGAGGTACAAAAGAATCAAGAGCAGACCTGTGTGCGCTACGAGAGGAAATCTTCCCAGAACTAGCCGCCTTACATAAAGCGCAGGCCGAGTCGGTGAATGAGTGCACGGAGATGGGGAAAACCCTGAGTGACACGATGGAAATAGTGGCAGTATTCGAACAGTCTCACGAACGCATGGCTAAAGAACACAAGAAAATGCAGGAGAAATGTATGGATTAAGATAATCGTTTTAGAGAATCGAGAATCTACGTTTTCTACGTCAGGATTCCAGACTGACAACTTGGGGAATTCCAGTATGACTGTAGATGTTGCACGCAGGACTCTCACACCAAAACCGAAAACAGGTGAGAGGCCCAGGGCATTAATTGCTTGCTTCCACTACTATTCGGACAAAGAAAAAATTCTGAAGTTATATAGAATATACTATATAGTTATACAGAAATAAAGGCTGTCTCTACTACAAAGGATCCCATGTGTATATTTTCCCCAATGTGAGTCCAGAGGTTAGCAAACTTCGAGCTGCGTTCAATCCAGTGAAAGCCAGGATACGAGCTGCCGGGATAAATTATAGTTTGTTTTATCTGGTCAAATTGGCAATCACTGTGAACGAAATCAGATATATGTTTGAACACCCTCGAGAGGCTGAGAAATTTCTTGAAAAGATGGCTCAAACCTAGATGGCCGATCTGAAAGGCTTGAGTCTCAGATTAAGCAAAGATGTGGTGTTTAGTATCATTTTCAGCACGTTCAGACAGAACAATTTAAACAGATTTCTGGATATTAGTAAAGTCTAATGGGACAAAACCGCACCGAACATCTTAAAGTAAAGGACATACAAGTGTGTAAATAGGTCTATAGAGTACTTTTTCTGTAATGCTTTTGGAAAGGAGCTAAGTGGTAAGAAAGACGGTTTACTATCATTTTTGGTAATGTTATGGGAAAAAGGGTTTTCTAAACTTGCTCTGTTCTATTTTTGTGTGACTTTCAATTAAAAAAAGGTAAACTGAGCTACTGTTCAAATTGTTCAAGTTTTGTTGTTGCTAAAAAAACAAATATTGACCCTTTTTTTCTTTCCCCCCTTTTCCCTTCTACTTGGAATGCTGCTTCCCACAATATTTCTCAAAACTCTAGTCATGGCTAGCAGGAAAGTAAATGCTGTTAAGAAAAATCATGTTCAGTTTATTTCATGGAATTGTAAGGGGCTCAATGGAGCGATAAAACGGGGAAATGTATTAGCACATCTTGGGAGACTGGTTATTTCCGATTCCAAGAGACGTTATGTTATAGTAGTGGCGAAACTCTAGAACACACCAATATTGTTTGTCAATATATATGCTGTCAATATAGACGATTAACAATTTATATCTTCTGTTTTTAACATCTTGCCTAACCTGGATACTCATCAGTTGATAATGGGGGGTGATTTTAACTTTGTGCTTAACTTTGTCCTTCAAATAGAACAGTACCCCTACCCAAATCAGCCAATAGATCCATGGAAATTCACCTTTTGTTTGCAAACTTTTGTCAGCAGTCACACACTGTGATTATGAAGCAATGGTGATATAGGACCATAGCCCCTAAGTTCTTTAGGTAGTATTTAAAATACATATGATATGATTAACTGGGGATTTGATAATTTGTTAGCAGACAAGACATTTGTAGAACAAACCAGAGATCAAATAAAATTATATGTAGAGACAAACAATACAGCAGATGTTTCTAAATCCGCAATTTGGGAAGCATTTAAAGTGTACATGCTCTGACAAATTATTTCTCTTAGTGTCTCAATCAGGAACCAATGTAAAGAACAAAAAAGAAATTAACAAACAGAATACTAGAAATTGATCAAGACTATGCGATTTCCCCTTCACCAGAATTGTATAAAGAGAGGCTTTCTCTACAGTCAGAATTTCAGTTACCATCCACTTCAGACACTACTGATCGTTTGATAAGGTTAAAAGCCACCTATTATGAGCATGGAGAGAGAGCAAGTAAACTCCTCGCTTGGCAAATTAAAGAGACAGCGGTATCAAGAATGATAATGGAAATTAGGAGAAAAAAAGTATTTTTAAAAACTTTTATATTAAATTATACTCTTCAGAATCTATCAACGACCCATCATGAATAGCCCAGTTTCTTGATTCACTTAATAGACCCTCCTTAACTATGGAAGATAGAGAGGTTTTGGAACAACCACTAACTATTGATGAAATCCATTAAGCAATATCCCAATATGCAATATCCAACTTTCAAAGTCCCCAGGTCCAAACCAAATTTGTATAAATTATTTAGTGACCAAATGTTACCTTTGCTTTTAGAGGTTTTTAATGAATCATGTGAAAGAGGCTGTCTACGACCAACATTTTATCAGGCTAATATTTCTTTAATACACAAGGCAGAGAAAGATCCCTTAGAGCCTAGTTCATACAGGCCTATCAGTCGTCTTGATTTCGATAGCAAAATTTTGGCCAAGGTTTTAGCTACCAGACTTGAGAAAGTTCTCTCTTCTGTGATCTCCACAGATCAAACCGGATTCATCAAGAATCGCCTCTTAATCTTTAATATTAGAAGAGTATTAAATATTATTTACACACCAAGTCCCAATCCCACTCAGCACGAGGTACTCATTTCTATGGATGCAGAGAACGCCTTTGACCAGCTTGAGTTGGATTACTTTTCACCACTATGGTGAAATTTGGATTTGGTTCTAATTTTACTTCTGTACAAACAAACAATAACAACTCTGGCTATTTTCCAAGTCGATCAGACAGGGTTGTTCTCTATCACCCCTGCTATTTGCTGTAGCTATAAAACCCTTAGCAATTGGCTACGTGCATCCACAGGCTATAGTGGGGTAATAAGAGGGGGAAAGGACCACAAAGTATCGTTATATGCAGATGACCTTCTAGTTTACATTTCTAATCACTTACAATCGGTACCAACCATTATGTAAATTTTAGAACAATTTGGGATATAACAAAATTTTTTTGAAGCGTTATGTTTCTGATCAACCCTAAAACCCAATTAGAACACTGTCATCTCTTCCTTTTAAAGAAGTAAACTCATTTAAATATCTAGGGATCACCATAACTAAATGTTTTTCTACACTTTTTAAAGAAAATTTTCTGAAGCTATCCGAAAACACTCAATACACTTTTAAGAAGTGGTCCAATCTCCCTCTTTCTTTAGCAGGTCGCATTAACACGGTGAAAATTAGTATTTTGCCCAAATACCCATTTCTTTTTCAGTGTATCCCAGGCTAAATTAAGTTATTTTTCAAAAATTTGGATAGAATAACTACCCAATATACTTGGAACCAAAAAAAAAACTAAATTTAAGAAAGTATATTTACAGAGGATTAAACCGAAAGCAGGGATGGGTTTACCTAATTTTCAGCTGTATTACTGGGCATGCAATATAAGAGCACTCTGATTTGGAATGCAAGAGGGGTCGATTGTATGGTGTGATATGGAAAATAAATCATGCTCACCTGTTAAGTTACATTTTATCTTCTGCGCATGTGCAAAGGGCACTGTTGTGTGGAGAAAAATGGCTTGTGGATTACACAAGTGGGCTGCCACAGAGTGACTTACTGAAAATAGATGACCGACAAAGTGCAAGACCTTTCAGATTTGATGATGGCAAAGTTGTTTACTCCACAAGGAAAGTTACCACTCCAACTAAGATAGGACATACCAGATGCAAAATAAAGACAGAAGTTGTACCTGCAGATATACAGATGCTCTTAAGCAAGACTTCATGGAAAACAGCAAGTGCAGTTCTGGATATTGCACATGACAAAGCAGCAATGTTTAAACAGCCTGTTAAACTTAAACTAACATTTTCAGGACATTATTGTGTGAGTTTGAGAGATGACAGTCATCTAGGTGAAAAGGAGATCAGTGAGAGCGAAACACAAAATGAAATACTTGCTGTCACAGAATACATGACAACAACAAAAAAGGAGAGAGTCCTGTTGAAAATACACAGACAATTTGCAGTACAGTGAGCCTGAGGAAATTGCTGGCACAACTGGATCAGTCGATCTAGGACAAATGGACAATGTTTAGGTGATTCCATCCAAACATGCTAAGTTGAGCTCTGACTACAGTGAGGATGATATACTGATAGTACATGATGATCTCTTCATTCTTGTTACAAATACAGAACTCAGCACCTGAAGGAAAAATAACGGCTTTTGAGGAAGTGAAAGATGAAGGGCAGAAGTGAAACAACTGATGGAGATGTACTCAAGGCTAGACTTGTTGCGAGAGGCTTTGAAGAAACAAATACTAAAGATCTTCCCAAAGATTCACCTACATGTAGTTCAGAGGCTCTAAAAATGATCATGGCAATCATATGTCAGAATAAATGGCAGCCAAACTCCATGGACATTAAAGCAGCCTTTTTACAATGTAAAGAGTTAACCAGAGACATTTACATTCGTCCACCACAAGAAGCGCAGAGCAAAGAAACTATATGGAAGTTAAAAAAGTGTTTATGGCCTAACAGATGCTTCTTTATTCTGGTATAACAGGGTGAAAGACACCTTGCAGCAACTTGAAGCTACAATGTCAAAGGTAGATCCAGCAGTATTTTACTGGCTGGATGATTCCAGCAAAGTGATGGGTTTTCTTGCAAGATAAAACTTAACAATCTCCCCCCTTTTTAAGTTTAGTTTGAATGACTTAACATTGACAAAACATAAGTAAATCCATTCAGTTATTAAGATAGCACATGAGAAGTCACTAGTGGTAATCTCAGAGTAGAGTGTTCCGAGAAAAACTGCATGTTTTTTGCACTAAAATGTTATGTCCTACTTGCAGCTCGAAAAGATCAGATTTTCCCTAAAAATGAAAACTAAAATTTTGTATGCAGAATGAAAGCATTTTATTAATTATTTTAATGAGAAAGCAATAGTTGAACCCTAATGCAAGCAACCCCCCTGCCCTTTTCTTTTTTCTTTTCCTTTCTCTTCTCTTTTTCTTCCATATACCATTACAATGTTAAAATCCATTGTTAAATTAGGATTTGTATAAAAGTGTAAAAATGTGTATTGGAATATTTCTGTTTTTGTGCCAATGTAAAAAACTTAAAAAGAATACTGGACAATTATTTTATAAATGTTATTTAAAAATTACAGCTCTTTCATCTTCGTTTGTATGAACTGCATTTGATTAACTTCACAGATACAAATACATTAATATTTGATAAAATGCAGCTGCAAACAGAAATGCGGGGTCAAGCTCTAAAGTGGTTTGAACCACAATGCAGAGCCAAAAGAGCATCAGAAACAGCAGAAATAGAACATGTGAAAACAGACAGGTTTAGAAGTACAAGTGAGCAGAAGTACAAGTGAGCACAAATTTGAACAGAATTTGTAAATGTAGCAGTGAAAAACTGATTCTTATAAGCTATGAAAAACTAGATTAACAAAACAGTGGACAATGACAATTGACATATTAACAGAATCAGGCACAAACCATTAAATACAATGACACAGGTGGCACTGTCTTCCAACTCATGTACCTTCAGGACATGCCATGGAGGATCTCTCCCGAATTTCGTGCCGATATGTCATATTGTTTAAAAGATTTACATGCTAATAAAGCTTATTAATTATTGTATCGATTGATTAAAGAATGGCAGAGAATCATCATAACTTTTGAACAAAAACTAATAAAAAAACAATTCTGTTCAGTCACTTCTGTGCAGCTTGGTCCAAAGAGCATATGAACCAATTTTTATAAGAACTGAACAAAATTTAAAATAGGATAGTCAAAAATCAGACTACAGCACTTTTCAAAACATCCACTAGTGTAATGGATGGAGTCCTAATGTAAGATACGGAGTGTGATGGTCATGATGAGAGGAACTGGATGTAAAAAGTTTATTTTTTGTGACTAAAAGGAGTCAAATGTTCTATTTGTTTGAAAACTGAATTTTTGAACAGTAAAGGTGCTATAGAGATAATCCTATTGAGGACCACCACTACAAGTGTGAAAAATGTAATCATTTTGCAAGGTTCATAGGGCTTCCACTGACTTATTAAAAAATAGTTATACTAACAATTACAGTAGGGGTTACATTTTTGGGGGGGGCTTGGGTTTGTGCAAATCGGAAAAACGCTGTAGGAGTTTGAAAAAGTAGGTTTTCAATATAATTCAAAATGGCTGACATGAAGTAGCATTGACTATGACAAATTTGGTATCACAGAACATGGCCAAAGAATCTAAAGAAAGTAGTTGCAATCATGTTATAAACATTTTCATAAATTTTGTTATATCTTTTGACCACTAGGTGATGCTGGCCCCAAACTTTGCAGGTCATCTTATAATATGTTAATGATGAAGCTGTCATAGAGTGCATTTGAATCGTCATGAGAATTTTGTTTTCAGGACTTGGTATGAGCATATGAGCATATGAGCAAGGTATGAGCATAAATGTAAGTAAAACTTTAAAGTGTTGGTGGCAGTACAGAGTTTGAGGTAGAGACTCTAAATTCACTATGGAAACATTTCAGACTGTCCTCTACCTGTGTGCCAAATTTCATAATTCCCATGTACGGTTCTATGGGCTGGCATAAACTCAAAACCTTCACATGAAACACCACTGGAGCTGAAAAGGTACAGAAAATGCGAAACAAATAACAGAAAACACTTACTTTCCAATATTGTCTGGGAGTGCTTGCAAAGAAATGTCATTGATGGAAAGGCATGTTAAATTTCGTAATTCTGGAAAGCTTTCTGGCAATCTGAAATATGACAAACAGCAAAAAATATTAACAGTAAACACAGAGAACGAAATAATCTAAATAACGAAACATCCATGCATTAATAGTACATACCAGGTCCTTCTCAAAAAATTTGCATATTGTGATAAAGTTAATTATTTTCTGTAATGTACTGATAAACATTAGACTTTCATATATTTTAGATTCATTACACACAACTGAAGTAGTTCAAGCCTTTTATTGTTTTAATATTGATGATTTTGGCATACAGCTCATGAAAACCCAAAATTCCTATCTCAAAAAATTAGCATATTTCATCCGACCAATAAAAGAAAAGTGTTTTTAATACAAAACAGTCAACCTTCAAATAATTATGTTCAGTTATGCACTCAATACTTGGTCGGGAATCCTTTTGCAGAAATGACTGCTTCAATGCGGCGTGGCATGGAGGCAATGAGCCTGTGGCACTGCTGAGGTGTTATGGAGGCCCAGGATGCTTCGATAGCGGCCTTAAGCTCATCCAGAGTGTTGGGTCTTGCATCTCTCAACTTTCTCTTCACAATATCACACAGATTCTCTATGGGGTTCAGGTCAGGAGAGTTGGCAGGCCAATTGAGCACAGTAATACCATGGTCAGTAAACCATTTACCAGTGGTTTTGGCACTGTGAG
>JAZGTJ010016888.1:0-12391 GCA_036877575.1 Botia almorhae
GTGACCCATATATCATGAGAATATATAGAATATATGTGACCCATATATCATGGGAATATATAGAATATATGTGACCCATATATCATGAGAATATATAGAATATGTGTATGATTTGTTGGAATCGGACAAAAAGTGAACAAGCTACACCCGTCTAAGGCACCAGTCGTCAAGAAGAGAGCAGAAAAAAGTAATATTTTAATGGATTTTTAAAACAAAGGAAAGATGTAGGATGGTACACATCTCAGAAAATGTGTAAATCACTTAGGATCGCTAGAGGCCTCAATGAACTCCTTATTGTGAAAAATTCAAATTAGACAAAACAGATTTTTTTGCACTTGTTTTGCGTGCAGCTTGTAATTAGCCCGCGCGCATTCAACTCATTTTACCAGCATGTGTCACATATGTTTTTTTATTTTGCAGTACAATAATAACAATTTTATGTTTTTAGATTACAACTATTAGAATGAGATTGTTTGTGTAACAGTAATGAGAGGTGTGCTTTTAAGAATGTCTTACTGTAGCCTTATTGATTTTGGGGTGATATTTCTTGTTGGTGAGCTTCTCTCACTGAGTGAGTTTTACTGTCAGTCTGCTGTGGCACATCTCTGAACAGCAGTCTGTTCCAGCTGATGCTTAACACCTACACCCTGATGTTTCCCTGAAAAAACAACCACCGGACACAAAGCAAAACCCGAGAATCCTGCCCACCAATATCAGTTATCACTCTGTTCCTCTTTCCAGCAACCAGACAGAGCAGGATTGAAGATTAGAGCCGTGAGACTGTCATTTCATCTCTCTGTGGCTGTGCTGACTTTACAGTGAAGGTGCTGTTGAGTCATAGACTAACATGTTTAAGTGTGAACTTCTCAATCAGCTCCTATCAGCCTAAAACAGGTTCAGCTACATTTGTGTGTGCTGAATTCTGCACGTGCCGTGGTGAGCTGCGCTGGAGATCGTGTGTTTAAATGTGGAGAAGCAGAAATGATGGTCAATGCACATAATGGCTGTCTCATTACTCTTGTTAACATACCCTTGAGAATCATCAGAAGGTTCTTTTGCCTCAGCGACTTAAGATGAGCTGCTTATACAGCAGGAAGCACTAATGGATGGTGATTATGAATAGGAGGTTGTAAGAAATCTCGATAAATGTGTCTCATTAGTCTGATGTACTACCTCAGACACATCACAACCAAATCACCACAATTCAGAGTCATTTTCTGATTTACATTAGCCACTTACCAGCAGAGTTGGCTATAAATATTCTCAGTGTTTGATTTGCATGTTTAGAGAATACAATATTCAGGCAATATTAGAGCTTATATTCTGTATTGCTTTGTGCAATGCATTCTGGGAAATATGCGCTGTACAGATGTTCTGTAGTCTTTTCCTTTATTTGTGCAATGCATTCTGGGAAATATGTGCTGTACAGATGTTCTGTAGTCTTTTCCTTCATTTGTGCTGATTTGTGCAATGCATTCTGGGAAATGTGGGAAATGTGAACTGTATTTGTTTACAGTTAGAATAATGAATCTTTGTAGTGCTGACTTGAGTGATCGTCCTTGCTTATATTTACAACTGTTATATAGAGGTTGGGCTGATCTCATGGCTGCTCTATAAACCTATTACACCACATCCCATATCTAAAGACTGTCTGTGAGCAGCTGACGGATTAACAACTGACTGGAGGTTTGTTTGAATAATACTTTTATGACTTCCCTACAGTCGTGAACACAATATTTTGAGTTGACACATCACTCACAATGCTTGCGCTTGTCTCCCGCCGCCATCGTGACTCAAAGACACACAACAAACATGTGTAACGAGGATTAAAGATCTGACTGTGTGTAACATGAACATGCAGTATGATGCTACTGAAATGAGATCAAATGGTTCGCTGCCATCACAGAATATTTTGTGCTGCAGAGAATGAAAGAGAGCAAAGGCCAGGAACACTGTCCGCTTCTGCCTGTCCCGCGTAATCACCGCCTGTATAATCGCCACTCTGCATTAAAAACAAGTGTGCTGAGAATTGACAGGAAGCAGAAGAGAATGTGTCTAAATACCTCCCTGGCCGCCGGGGATGTTTTAAAATGACCTGTAAATGTTTAATGTTTCTTTGGGTTTCGACACACGCACAGATTCTACAGCAGGAAAATTCCACAAAACCAGATAGACACACGGAGGAAACCGTGATTATTAGGGCAGTTAGAAATGATGAGAATATGAGATGACACACAAAGAAACGCTTGATTGTTAAATGGTTTTCTTGCTCTCATTTTAAATCTTCTTCACAGGCTTTTAGCATTTCAAATCTGTATGACTTTATCAAAATATCTCCTTTCGACCTTTGGAAGAAAAAGGGAGATATTTTGAATAAAGGTTGCAGCGTTTTGTGAAATTCAGAATTATACCAGCCTCAGAGAACTCTCACACACATTATGTTGATGTCTGTTGTTTGTTGACTGTGAACTGAGAGCTCCAGCTGGGTCTGTGCTGCTGACTGCCTGACACAGGGCCGTGTGTGATATGTGATATGTGGACGTGATGCAATTGTCTTCTGCATACGTGATAATTATGACCTCTTACTGGCTGTGATGCTAAAGTGAAGCTCTCTGCCCTGCTGGCCTGCTCTCTAAAAACCATAATCCCCATATCTCATCAAAACAACATTAGCCAATGACTGGAAAATCCCATTTCCAGTTGAATCGCTCTTCCTTGCTGCAGAATGAGGTGGAGAGGTGTGGTTTATGAGTGTCACAACCTCTGACGCTTAAATTTCATTTTGTCCTGTTTTCTTTTTGTTTATAATCACGAGGTTTAAACATATGCAGTTCATATCAACTGTAACTGATGTATATAAAATCTCTTCCATCTAAAGGTCTCTCTTTCTCTGTCTGTCTCTCTTTAGGACATAGATGAATTGATGCACACAGACCGACCAGACTGGCAGAGGGTCATGCAATATGTGTCTCAGATCTATAAGTACTTTGAGACTTGATTCCTGACTGAAGGAAGAGGAAGATGAAAACAGGGGCACAGAAGCACTTTTTTGCCTCAGTGTTCTGTTTAGTTCTTTTTGTTTTGCCAATTGTTCTTATTATATAGACAGATTCCTCTATATACAACCAGCATATTACAATGCAATACAATCTTTGTAGCCTATCTATACAAAGTTTATATAATCTGTTTCTTGTGTGGATTTAACTGTTTGAATTTGCTTGCAGAGTCTGTGGTTTCGAAGCACTGCTCTAAACGTGGTTATTTTACTATTCACCCTTCTGGAGTTGCTAATCTTTATAAAGACAGTATTATTGCCCAATACATTGACTTATATTGATATACCTATAAAGTATTTTTGAATGTTGCAGTTTTCCCACTAATTATTTTTGAGACTTAGAAGTCTTTACCTTATAAGATATGAAAAGAGTTTCATATGGTTTGTTGAAGATGTCTTTGTAGTTTTGACAACCACATTTCATTGTCCCAACCATGAAACAGTCTTACGTGAATCTGCTTATTAACAAACAACACGATTATTTCGCTGTTACTTTAGTTAATTATTTTCTGAAGTCAGAAAGTCAATTTCTGACTGAAAACTGTACGACTGTTTCAAACAACCGTTATTGATTATTTAATGTCTTTTGTGTCTGTTTAAATTACATTAGGTTTGTAAAATCCATGGATTTGAAAAGGATGCTTAACTAATATAACATAATGAAGTATGAATTCTCTCAAAGAAGAGTTAAGTCTGGTCAACCGTTTATTCTGTGCCAAATTCAGTTGTAATGCATTTAGATACAAGAAAAATATGTAAAGACAAACACCTTCTGTTTTAAAATGTAATAACTTACAAGGGAACAGTCTCAAACATGTTCTTTGTACTGTATTGCATTGGTAACGATATTTATTGCATTTCTTACTCTGAACAGCTGTTTATAATTGTTATCTTTGATAGTTTTGCTCTATGACAGCTGATGGTTTACGAATAGCAATAGTAAAGACTTTTGTTGGTCATATTATATGCTAAATTGTTTGTATTAAAAAAGACACAAACACATTTTTAAAAGAACAGAATATGGTATTCATTCACAAACTTGTTACACTGTATTTCTTTTTTCCTACAACACAAAAATCTTGTGTTTTGACAGACAGTGTGAAATTAAGGAGCCCCATTGGCAGCAGTTTTTATGTTTTTTATAGGTCTGCTGAAAGCCCTTAAAATCCCCCGCTGAAGCAGTGAAAACCATGTGTTGATGCAGTGGAAATCTGAGACAAAGAGTCCACAGTGTAAATCTTTAGGAGTTACCCAATAATGGCACTTCTTGAAAACCCCACACACTACATTTTCAGAATATCAGATGCTTTTTGTAACGTTTGTCTATAGGCTAATTACACAGATCATTACAATCAATGT
This sequence comes from Botia almorhae, assembly GCA_036877575.1. NCBI lineage: Eukaryota > Metazoa > Chordata > Actinopteri > Cypriniformes > Botiidae > Botia > Botia almorhae. Next base: position 4,415 of record JAZGTJ010016888.1, read on the forward strand.
GTGGAACGTCAATAAAGACAGAAATAGAATCGTAACAAGCAGATCACGACCATATTTTGACCGGTAAATAGGCAGCGGTGAATTAATATTTCTTATTCTGGCGTTTACAGTTTGCTCTAGGACCTTAAATTAGAATTAAACGTTTGCAGTTCATTCAGACTGAAACACGTCATGGATAGACTTCAAAACTTTGTTTGGTAGATGAGTTATAGGGGGTGTTGTTGATGTTTTGGTGCTTTTATACTTTCTATAATTGGACATTAGAAATCTTCAAAATGCAACAACATGATGTCACTGTAGTATTTGCATACTGGGTTGTGATTGGTGGTTTTATTATTAAACAATGGTAGTAGACTAGTGATCTGCCAACATTGATTATCTCTTTTCCATTGATTTGTGTACATGACTCTTCTAATGATCATTTTATGTAAAGCTGCAACACTGTTCATTTGTTGCTTGTGGTCTATTATCTCCTTGTTATCAGCATCAAGTTTTATCAATTTAGATTCATCAATTTTAGATTAAATATAAAGGAAAGGCATTTTTAAAAGTGCATTTTATTTGATGTAGTTTCTCAGTTCACGTGTTGATAAAAGCTGCATGTGTAATCTTTGTAAAATGATAGAAAACTGCTGTTTACGTTTGTTCAGATGAACTACACAGTAGCAGCATGTCACACTGCAGGACCTCAGCTTTCCAAAACTCTCATGCAAACTGACTACTGATCAGAAAATGCGCATCTGTTTTCACTGAACTATTCGTTATTGTTGTTTCTATGCGCGTGTTGTTATCATTTCTCGATTTTACATTTTCTGTAAGACTGACGGCTCTCGAGCGGCTGGGCGTGGCTATGAGCTGTGATGTACAGTACATGATTTCTGTTTCGAGCTGCTTGAAGATCCATGTGTTGCGCTCCGGCGGCGGGTCACATCACTGCTTCCCTGCCGCTTCTGCAACATGAACCGCAAGACACGACTGCCAGACAGTTAAAACACTGAAAAGTCACTCTGAAATGAGGGTAAGCAAACCTACACTACCTCATCTACATAGCGTTCACTGTTATATTGACTGTCCGTTATAACTTTTCTTCGTCACAATGGGAACGTCATACATCTTGGTATGAAGGTATCGTAACAAACGCAACACGTTTACACGCATCTAATGGTACTGCATACTCATTTGAATTAATATTTAACTAATTTTACATCTTGTAAGCGAACTGCATCACTGTATAACATGCATTTACAGTTGTTGCAGATAATGTTGTTTTTAACATCAACAGATGGCCGTTTTGGCAAATCACAAACTTTGGGCAGTCGTGGATTATTGCAGAAGATTAATAGAGTTACTGGTGACGCGACAGACAGACTCATGGCATCTTAGTCTCTTGTCAGAAGACTTCTGGTGTATCTGATCAAAGTGTGCAAACATGGATTCGCTTTACATCGCCATTGAGCTGGTGATCGCCGTTCTGTCCATCGTGGGTAACGTGCTGGTGTGCTGGGCTGTGGCCATCAACTCCACTCTCAAGAACGCCACCAATTATTTCCTGGTGTCGCTGGCCGTGGCTGATATTCTGGTCGGTTCTCTCGCGATTCCCTTTGCCATCACTATAAGCATCGGTCTGCGATCAGACTTTTACGGATGCCTCTTTCTGGCTTGTTTTGTTCTGGTACTGACTCAGAGTTCAATATTTAGTCTTCTGGCGGTTGCCATCGACAGATATCTGGCTGTCAAAATTTCCCTAAGGTGAGTTTTACGTTTTTAAGCCCAGAATTTACTGTTTAGCAATTAATTGTTAAGTATGTCCTTATATAAAAACAGTATTCAGAAGTGTACAAAACATTCTGCCTGCGTGTTCTGCGTGTCAGAAACAGCAACCAGATGATTTATTTACACGTCTCTGTAAGCATGTCTTATACTGAGCAGTCAATACTGATAGCTGCCTAGTTTCTGAGATCAATGTTTATCTGCTTGGTCGAAGTTAGACATTAAAGGATTCGTTTACTGGGATGCACCTAAAAGATATGTTGTCCTCTATCTCCACTTCTCTGTTCACTGATTAGTCAAACGTGTCTGTTCAATAAAGAATATTGATGCACAAGGGCAATGACACGAAAATCTGGTTAATTAGAGTTAGGAAAATAATGGTCGACAAAGACCAAGCAGAAAACACTTATTAGTGCACTATCAAGGGTTGCTATGAAGAAAACAACTTAAGAGAGAATGATTGAGATAGAAGTAGTTTTTTATATAAGTTCTGTTGTTTGTGTGTGTGTGTGTGTGTGTGTGTGTGTGTATAGGCATACTTTTAAATTTGACAAATTTGCACTGACTGACATGTCGAGTCTGAAGTTTGTGTTTTGGAACTGATTTTCTGATGCTCAGTGTCATTTTTAAACAGACTCCATGGAAATTATGTAAAGAATGAAGAAATACAGTAACACAACAAACTGCGTTTTGACTGGTATGCAAAGGAAGTGAACATGTCCAGCATCATGCATACTTGTGTGTTCCATATCAGAACCACAGAAAACACACAAGTAAAACAGAATCACATCAGTTTGTGTACACGTGTTAAGTGTGAAAACATTTTAAACAGGTGATGTGTGACATATGAAAACTCTTCTATTACAATCTTTAAGACACGTCAAATCATCTCTGATTGTGGGTGGTCAGAGCTGGTTTCCCATTTCTAGTTGGACTGTAGTTACTGGAAATACTGGTTCTTGCCATGATCACTGTTAGTTTCTGATCCAAGAGGAACTAAATTTCCAGACTTTGCTGCCAATATTTCCCCCTTTGGTTTTCATTCACCAGACTGGACCACCAAATCTCTTGCTCTCTGCTTGGCCTCTGACTGCAGAAACTAAAAAGGGTTTAAGTTCCCAAAACAGTAGGCAGCTATTATATAACTTTGAGTGTGGTCTTGCATCAGAATGCCTTTCCACTGGTGTGCTGAAGAGTGGAGGACCAGAGCATCTCCTGTCTCTGAGTCATTCACTGTGAAAAAGTGAGCTTGTTAAATGTGGAGTGAGGCATTGCTGTGCCACTCGTGTCACAAAGCGGAAGTGAAAAAATAATGGCCTGTTTTTGACTAGTTTTTTCAAACTCTTTGACTGGTCAGGAGCCTCAGACCTGAATTTCTTTGACACAGTCACAGTAACTTAGTAACTATAAAAAACAGCAACTTACTGCACATTAAACTGGGGTAAGATCACCATTTTACCTTTATTGACAGAAGCTTTCCTGTAGCTAAGTGGTTAGAGCAGGGGTCACCAACCTTTTTGAAACTGAGAGCTACTTCATGGGTACCGAGTCGTACGAAGGGATACTAGTTTGATACACTCCTCTGAAATAACAACTAAACTTCATGTATAATATACATATTTTTAAGATATTGTCATTTTTATAAATGCAAGTGTGAAGAATAAAATTAAATTTTAGATGAAGCTCACTAGTGAGTTGTGCTATTTTTACAACAGGTCTGCGGGCGACTCATGTGGTCCTTGGGGGCGACCTGGTGCCCGCGGGCACTGTGTTGGTGACCCCTGGGTTAGAGCATGGTGTTAACAACGCCATGGTCATTGGTTTGATACCAGGGATTGCATGTACTCAGAAACAACGTATAGTATAATGAAATGTAAGTCACTTTGGATAAAAGCATCTGCCCAATGCGTAAATGTAAGTTTCTCTGTTAAAGAATTACAAATACGTACATGTACTATTTGAAATGTAAATACAGTCAGAGGTTTGCAGGAAGTCTGTAATTAATAATTAATGAGCTTTAAGTGTTTTTACTGAGCATTCAATAACGCTTTCTTAAAATGTAAAAAGCTGTTTGAGTTTTTATAAAAAAGTGACGACACCATGAATGATGAATTACTGGTCAACATTAGAGTACCAAGTGAGGTTAAATCAGCGTTAGGAACTAACCCCTGAACGTTAACTACAGTTAGGATTTCTGACTCCCTAAACGCTACTGGGATTTTTTGTCTTTTTTGGAACTGGATCTGTTTTGGGATGGACTGTTCTATGAATGCACCTGTTCACATCCATTACGAGTAAAGCATGCAAACCTCCTCTTCTTAGCCCCGGCGTGTGAACTGTTTTCACTGAGTCTGTTGGCAGAGATCTGCGGTCCGAAGCGGAAGCGAGAGACCTGCAGAACGGAAGGGTTAGAGGAGGGATTTATGTGTGGAATTAAATGGGGTAAATCAGGGTGAGGGAGGGTCCCGCAGGGTGAGATGGGGATGCCAGTGGGTTGTTGTCATGCCAGAACTAATCCACTCTTCCCTCTATTCATGTGCCCTGAGAACAGAGGAGATCTGGCGCTGGGGGAAAGAAAATCGCAACAAAGCTGAAGGAAGTATTTAACACATGGAGACTGTGCGGAGCTGAACACAATGACATCATCTTGTGTCCTTGCAGCTAAAAAACAGAAATGTTTTGTAGAGACTTGCAAATGTTATTTTAACGTAGTTCAATGTTTTCATTTTTATATGAAAACGTACAAAAACTACATATGATGTTCGTTATCAGGGGACACAAAAACCTTGACACACATTTACAAGAAAAATAATTACCATAACAACACAAAGAATCCAAACTTGATCATTTAGTCGCTACAACAAACAGGGATGGAGAAAATCATGTTTTGAAAAGGCACATACAGCGGACTAGCAGCTCATTTACGTGGTCTGACACATTGAGCTGTGGTGCTCATGAGGGAAACACTTAGTTAAAACGCTTCAAGTTTTAACATTTTTTACATTTACATTTTTTAAGAAAAAACATGAGCCTCAACGCCGAGCTGTTGCTATGCAGTTGCAGTTTTTTGTGTTTTTCAGCACATTGTTCTTAGCACTTTTTATTCTATGTAGTTGCTACAGATGTTTTCTTAATAACCAAAGTCAAACAAGTCCAACTGTTTTTCTGTGTTATTCTGCTTCCCTAAACATGATTAATCTAGTCGCTTATAATCTCTCCACAACAACTCGGTTTTCTGTATCATAACTTTAACACAAATGACGTGGGACAAGTTACACATCAAAGTTTAAAAACTAGCATTACAAGTGCATTCAGATCCCCTCAGATTCTTGCTTTAGAAATCACTTAAAATACAGCTGGCAATTAAAACATACAGTAAATGCAAATTGAGTTATTGGCATAGAAATGTGATGCCATCTCTCATCACGTCTGTAATCTCATCACATCTGTCACTGGAACAGCAGCAGTGATGCAGCCCTGCACTCAGAGGAAGCTTGCGGTGGATGCCATGAATAATGCACTTCATGCATTACTCACCTCACTCCATCAGAGGGAGCAGAATCGGAGCTGTCTGAGGGCGTGTGATTAATCGAAACTTTGAGCGATCAGTCATCTGCGTGCGTGCTCGTTTCCTGCACCCCTCACCCAAGCTCTCCTGCGTGCTATACAGTACAGTAGCCCCAGACTTAAGCCACACCTACATTTGTGTGAATGTCTTTTCATTAGGTAGCTAAATATTAAGTCAATGAACAATTCTGCAAACAAACGATGCCAAACCTTTCCTCAGAACTACACTCTGTTCTTACACAAAAACTCCCTCAAGTTCACACAGGTGTCCTCGCAGAACAACCACAATTTTTTAAAACACGTTTAAAAATGTTCTCATTTTGTAAATACAGCATTAATATCTACTGTTTTATTTATTTATTTGTATTTAATGCAATAACAACTTTTGAACTGTGGTTTGTTCTTCATGTCTTGATTTATCTCTGCTGTGTTCAGGTATAAGGAGCTTGTCACAGGGAAAAGAGCAAGAGAAATCATCACCATTTTATGGATCTTATCCTTTATCATTGGACTCATCCCATTCGTGGGCTGGAACCGGAGAGGAACTTCCTGTACCGGAAACGACAGCTGCTCGATACAGACTGGAAATTTCAGCGGCACGGTTGAGATTGAAACGGGCATCTTGCAAAGCTGTTGCCTCGAGTGTCTGTTTGAGAACGTGGTGGACATGAGCTACATGGTGTACTTTAACTTCTTCGGCTGCGTGCTGCCGCCTCTGCTGATCATGCTGGGCATCTACGCCAAGATCTTCACAGTGGCACGCAAGCAGCTGCGTCAGATCGAGCTCAAGTGCAGCGCCAGCAACGGCGAGAACCATCACCACGGGCTGCTGCAGCGAGAGATCCGCGCTGCTAAATCACTATCCATCATCGTGGGTCTGTTCGCCCTCTGCTGGCTGCCTGTGCACATCCTGAACTGCCTCACTCTCTTCTACAGACAGCTGGAGAAGCCCAGCTTCATCATGAACATCGCCATCATCCTCTCCCACGCCAACTCCGCTGTCAACCCCATTATATACGCCTACCGCATCCGGGAGTTCAGAGTCACCTTCAGGAAGATCCTGAAGCGTCATTTCTTCTGTCAACGAGATGAGCTGTATCTCAGCTCCAACGGCAGCAGCCGCCACAGAGACCAGATCAAAATGACCATTGACCCTCTGCTATAGACGTGTGTGTCAAAATATATCTTCTGACTATGGAAAGAAATGTTTACAGACCAAAGAACTGCAAACAGTATTTGACACGGTGTTTTCTAGAAGACCATGTGCTCTGATCTTAATAAAAGACTCACTCTTGATGTTGTGGACACCTCCAGGTGCTTTCAGGATTTAACGTTATATTGTGAATAAAAAAGTATTTTATTACTTTTATTTGGAAATATTTATGGACATTTCAGCTTTTAGTCCTGACCAAGCACTAACAAACGTGAGCAGGGGCCTTATTCCAAACACAAGCACTGGAATAAAAGGTCAGAGGGTCAGCGAGACTCCACTGCATAAAGAACTCAAACCGTGTATGAGATGAAGATGATTCTGTAGAACAATTAAACAATAGGAAACAGCTGCTTTATGGGCAGCACTGGTAAAACCTGAAACCGTGATCACAGACTGGTTGGTAGAAGAGCCCAGAGGAAAAATTGAATCTAAACAGAATAAGCCACCACGATACGGGGGACATAATAAACCAGTTTTATCCCAAGCGCTGTTACAACAGAGGTCGTCATGTGCCATGCTTGAATTCACTTGGACCTTTGATGTTTTTGTTATAATTGAGATGGTTGGTTTAGAATGCTCAGGAAAACACACGAGGTAAAAAAAAACATTTAATAACCTGTCAAAGAAAGAAAATCAACCATAAAACCATGTTGTGCGACCAGTGATAAAAATCATTCCACTGTTTGTCATTTAAAAGACATGTATTCCAAGATATGTTGAGGTAAGCACACAGTTAGGCTGTTTGTATGTCGTAGTCAGTCCAAAGCCAGAATGTAAAGAAAAATATTTGGATGAGTAAAGTTGGATCTAAAAATATATGTAGTGCATTTGAAAAGAAAACCAAACTAAATGGCATTTGCAAACACACAATGTTAGATCTTTTCTCAAAATGATTGGATGTTTAGTCATGAAGTTCTTAATGTCGTCTGCGCTCTTAAACGTAGAGTGTCCAAAAAAATGATTCCTCACAGCAACGCCGTAAAAGAACCTTTCAGTCAAAGGTTCTTAAAAGAACCGTTTCGTTCGTACCTTTTTTGACTGATAGAACCTTATTCCAATACAGAGAAATCAGCCTTTTTTGAAAAAGGTTTCAAAAGGCTGACAGAACCTTTTTCCAATACAGATAAACTTTTATGCAACAGAACGGTTCTGTGGATGTTAAAGGTTTTTTATGGCACCATGCAGCCAACTAGGAACCTTTCAGGAACTTTTATTTTTAAGAGTGAGCCTGTAATGCACAGAGAGTCCAGCTCACGGGATATTATGCATGTCTGTTTGTGCAGCCCCAGCAACATGCCTTACACGTCTGACATCAGCAGCAGCGCAAGCTGATCTGACACGTGAACATATCCATTGACATGCTCATGATTTAATTAACATTCTTGAGGCTGTTGTGCAGTTGTGTTCATCCACACACACCCAGTGTC
>JAZGTJ010016889.1:0-12390 GCA_036877575.1 Botia almorhae
TTTTCTAAAAGGAAAGTGCTGGTCGGCATGTACCAAAGGCTATCATTAGCCTCCATTAGCTGCCAGTAATACTCTAATTTTCAGAGCTGTGTAATTGTAATCTTGAAGGGACCTCGGCACCGCCGAAAGTTCAAATGGATCAATTAAGTGTGATTCAGCTTTGCTGTTAACAGCACCTGAAAACAGCAGATATCAGCTCTCTAGATCCATTGCCGAAAAAAGTGGACACCCCTCCCTCCAACTTCCTCTAAAGTTTGGGGTGAGGCTGAGTTTTTCCACCACAGATGGTGACTCGCTGTGGACAGGGGCTAAATCAGCAGCGTGATGTTTGGTGAGATGGATGCTGACCTCAATGTGTTTACAGCAAGTTGGTGCGTGACAGAGGCCCTCTGTGGAACCTGTGCGCCAGAGTGACTGTGCGTGGTCTCGTAGCTAGAAAAATAGAGGGTGCACATTTATGAACCCCTGGAAGTGCTCGCTGCATTTTTCATTTCATACTTTGTCAGAGAAATCAATGTGCTTCCACCCTGAGCTGAGATTTAGGGGGTCAACACTAAATACACATTGGTCCCAAACGTAAATCTCAAAAGAGGTAGTCTGTCTTCTGGCATAGCCTATTTTGGTAAACAATAGCCTAGCATTTTGTTTTACGTAGTTCAGGCTAGCTGATTTGTGTTGTTGGGAGCAGTTTCTTAGATTGGCTCACCCAACTGCGTCAGCTTTCTGTTAGCGTGTGTGCATGTGTGCTGATGTGTTGTTGCGACATTGCAGTGTGGGTTGGCGCCTAGTTGCATGTATTGCGTCGATCTTCAGGGGCCACAGGGCCCGCTGTCGTAATTGGTGTGGAAACTGATACACATTCCCACCACAAGCTTCAGTGGATTGTTAATGTTCCACAGCCCCTCAACTGTAATCCGCAGATAATAACTGCATGTGTTGGGTACACACTCGCCAGAATGCATTGCTTCACAGTATGCAACATTCCCATTGACATTCACAGCAACCTGCAGGAGCATGAGCTAGCCATGCTCGTAGTTCTTATTAACAAACAGGGGTCTTGGCGTGAGCCTTGGCCATCGGTGCGATCAATTTCCCCTTCTTTAATGCCACTGAACATTGATTTGAAAATCCAGACATCTTCATCTGTGTTGGCAACACAGCTACGCTCAGCCAGAGTATGGGAGCTGGGGGGGATGAGGGGGGTTGGGGGTGGGCAGACCTCTGCAATTTTGACTAAAGCATAAAGCAATTTTATAAAAACTTGAAACGTGTGTGTTGTCTTTCAATTTCAAGATTGCTCTAATATCCCCCACCCCCACACGAGCGTAACGAGCGTTAATTGCTCTTAATGCAAGCGCATGTTAGCATGAATGATGTTAAACACAGTGCTAATATACCGTTAGCACTCAGAATGAAGTAAAGTGTGAATCTGTGAAATGGTTTTGGAAAGGCAATGATCACACATACAAAATGTTCAGCGACAATGAGGGGGAGGGTGTGAGGGTGACTAAAACATTTTTTGTGGAGCTTATAAAGACATGTTGAGAAAATAAAGACATGTTCTTTTCACGTGGAAAAAAGGTACACAAATGATATCATTTAATAATAATACGATTTTATTTCTTAGAGGTTGCTGCTTCATTTTGCTTCATTTGATGTTAACTTTGTCTCGTATGTACCTCTTAAAATTCTTAAGAAAAAATACAAATACACAGTATGAATTGATGGTAGCTTAAACAGATGCTCTGATGTGTGTTCCTGTAGCACAACAGGAAGAGCATTACATTTTTAATGCATTTGCTGGAAAAGCATACTGATATATTCCTTGAATGCACGTTTTGGATTAAAGCTCCCATCAAATGTATAAATGTAAATTTGGTTTTGTGAGAATTTGTTAAAACATTTGGGTTTGTATTCAGATCTTTTGATCGCAGACTTTGGTGTCTGTGTAAATACGAGCACAGTTTGAGACCGCTTTTAAAGCACTACATGTGAAATTATATGTGAAAATTCTAGATGATTCTGCAAAAGTCTCTATTTGCTTTTCATCTTATCTGTCATTTGTGATTTTGTAAACAGTTTAGATCTTGATTCAGAGCAGTGTTTCTCTCACTGGTGAGCATAGAGGGGGAAATGGAAAACCAGGAATGGATCTCAAAAGGAATGGTAGTGGAATAGGGAGGGAAAATTGCTGTCACTCCGCTCCATACACAAACTCTGTCAGTCAAGGTAAAGAGCACAGTAAACACATTAACACGGACTAGCACAGCGTATTTAGATTTCTTCCTGATTAATGATGAGAACGACTGAGTGACTTCATTTCAGACTTTCACAACAGGCTCTTCCTGCATTTGAAGACTTCACTCTAATTCATGCGTATGGATGAGATTCAGAGGAGAGGCCTGCACTGTGCTCCTTGACTCCTCACATCCGATACCAGTCATTCCAGTCCATCAGTTTTTCTCCTCATGAGGAGCTTTTTCATACACTTCCTGTCTTCAACCCATCCCCCAGCTCTCCATTCATTAATGACACGCTCCCCTTCTTTGCATTAATTTCCATTTTTATTTTCTTTCATACCTCTTGAATGGCAAAACTCTGAGTCATTGATATAAAAGCCTTCTGGCTGTTTTCTTTATTGATAAGCTTCCAACGTGAAGCATTTGATGTCAAACACCAATAATTAAAACTCTACGCAGTAAATAGGTTAACAAAAAAACACTCATAAATTGGTGCATTTATCTCAAGCTTACTGACATTTTGTTTTGTCACATCCTCACCTCATTTGCCTGCAAATTGGTTTTGCTGTTGGCTCTAGATGTCAGATAACAGGCTGAGGTTTTTGTGAGGGCTCCGGTTTGATGTTTAAATTAGCAGGAAGATAAACAGGGGTGTTAATACTTAATCCAGTCCCCCAAGTTTCCCACAGCCCGACCGTGTGATGGTCCACCTGTCCAGCATAATAAACGTTCACGCGCTCCTTGGAGGAAATTCATCTTCTGTATCTATAACAGGCTGGAACAGGAAGTGATGTAGATGTGAGAGCGGCACCCTCATGTGAAATTGTATGTGGCAGCGCAATTTCAATATGAAATGGTCTGTCCGTCCAGCTCGCTATTTAATTTTCACTTATGATTGGAGAAGATTCTCGGTAGCCGTTCTATCTGGATTAACTCACTGTATGTGGCACCATTTTTAAACTTGTGATAAATATGCTGCAGCTCTTGGGATCGTAGATGGACGTGGGCGGGGTCAACTAAGCTTCTCTGCAGGGACCTGTCCGTGTTTTGTCTTTAGCGTGACATTTGTGTAGCGCCTCTTAGCGCCGCGAAAACAAGGTTGTCACACGACAATTCCCAAAAAGCCATTTAACACAAAAAACCTTTAGAGTTAAAAAACAACCCATCTGGTGCCATAGATATGTGGTTGACGCGCCCTGTTTCCGTTTGTGGGATCTGGAGTGTAGAGGACAAAAAAAGAAGAATAAAAAGATGACACGACAGCATCTCATTATCCACTAAATACCAACAGATTAATTACAATGACAATGACAGATGGCTCATTATCGGCTCATCCAGAGAGGATTCTGGGAAAAATCTCACAGGTACAGAATCATATGCGCCGTGTCGGGATCACTGTAAGCATGAAGCCAGTAATTTAGTATTTGACATGCCTCCGTGACTCTATGGCGGTATTAAGCCTTCATTCCGCAATGCTAGGTGCTTGCTTTAATAACAGTCAGCATGTTTATCTAAAAGTCGGCATGAATGTTTGTTACAAACCTTGCAGGGGCTGAATGACTCTCACTTCCTTGATGTTTACCCTTTTTTTTTAAACTTATCCATGAGCCTGCCCCTCATACGCGTGATAATCTTGGCGCACCATGTGGTTCATGGGAAAACTTTAAGTCCCTAAGAATACCGAGCTGTAAAGGTCAGCTCAGTTTTTGTTGACATTTTTATTGCCGGCGAGCAATTTTTCAGTATCAATTTGGGCAGCTGTCATGCTCTGCCGTCCTCGGCTTCCCCTCCCACACACGTTTGGCTGTCATCACGATCTATTCTGACATGGCACACGTAGATTTTTCCTTGACGAGAGTCTCTGTTTAGTAGGCTTGAATGGCAGAGCTGCTCCGGTGGCCACCAATTGAATTGCAGAAAAAAGAAATGACATTGTGAGGTCATAAAGGATGCGGTGATACGTTTCTGGAAGAGGCTGTTTGACACGAGCGGACTTCCACGCTGCGCAACGCAAACAAGACGTGACCTTCTCTTTGGAAACACACGGGTGCTTCTTAACACCCTTTGCTTTGCCAAGACGTCCACGAACACAACACATTCTTCATGCTGTTGAAATTCTTCTGTTAGTGTAGAGACTGTAAAGCCCAACGAGCAGTTCCTGTATCAGACTGAAGTCAGTGCTGGTGAGACAGAAGAATTGGGGTTGTATTGCACTGGCTTGGTTTTGATTGGCAGTAAATTGGCAGAAAGAGTTGGGTCTGCCAGGTCAAATGAGTCTGCCTTAGGACCCCAAAGTGATTTTGTTGGCTGAAAAACTTCAGTTCAGTGGGTACTCTGTTCAGTGCCTGATTAGAATGGTTTTGATATATTCAGCCTCGACTGTTTGCTATAAATACAATCGTTAATGTCTTTTAAAATGATAATTTTATAAAATGTAAAATGTAAATTAAAAATCAATTTTAAAATGTATCGTATTATTCATATAATGGTATACACCTTGAGCAAGTTACCTGCCTGCATGTATTCACTGCATTCATAGATGGACCTGATCGTTCATGAATGCTACAGTATTCTGTGAATTAGCGCTTTACTCTCCTTGATTCATTCAAACTGTTGCTGTAACAGATGATGCTACGGCCAGGCGAGCAGTCCATCTGTAACGCTGATGACAAAACCCTTGCAGGAGGGATTGGATGGAGGACAGCTTGCGATTGTTGACGGAACAAGAGCGTGTCTCAAGCTGACTCAAAATCACACTCACAGCGTGACATTAGCAGCAACAGGACATCTAAACACTCACCGATTGGGACTGTCACATTTTCGGTGTCTCAACAGTCTTTGGAAACTTTCTGAAGGTCATCAGCACAGATAAACAACACGTTTGTTGATTCTCATTAGGGAGATGAAATGAAAGCACAAACTTTGGTTTGTGTGTGTGTGTTTGGTCTATAATAGCCTGTTCTGTAGTCACACGCTTTTTATATTTAAGTCCATTCATTTCTGAGACGTCTGCTCACTCACGCTTCATGACCTCACAGACAGGACACGTTTGGTTGCCATGGAAAATGCTTTCTTAATTCACAGCAATAGAGTTTATTTAAATGTGGCTTCGCTTCTGGGAAAATATAACCGGGCTTTCAGTTGGAATTTATATGTCTAAATTCATTATAATTACATGCTAATTTAGATGATTAAACACTAATTTCCTTAAAAGTTAATTCAGAGACTTTATACTGGCCTGACTTTTGGTAACTACAAAATAAAAATGGATTCTTTATTTACTCTTTGTGGACAAGAGCATTTTGGGAATTCATCACAACTTTTAGCTCTGTGTCCTATCAACCATCAGATTTAGGAAATGGCGCATAAACATTGTTTGACAGCACAAGCTTACAGAGATGAAGGCTGTAAATGTGAGTATTCATATTTGTCTTGAATTACTTCTGAGTGACATTGTCTTGAGCTGAACACATTTTATATCACATCATCCATCTAATTTTGATCAAATAGATTATTTGATGAAAGAAGCTGTTAACTTATTTCCTTTAGCAAAAATGATCAAGATAAATATGACGTTATGAGGTCAAAGAAGATCCTCTAGTTTGTTGGTCACTGTCTGCTAAACTGCTGCCATTATCAAATATTGCTGGAATCTTTATCCGACCTTAACATAAACCACATTAGCTTGACCCTGCGAGCACAGAAACATGTGAAGAAACCACAGAGTCCTGTCCTGACCACAGCAAATGTTCCTGCCCCTTCAGTTTGCCTTTTGCCATTAACAATAGGAACCATCTGAAGGCTTACAGCACTAATGCTTCCTGTGTTTGCCAATCTGCACCATCCTAAGAAGAACTGTATTCTAATGAGTGTTAATTGTAGGCTGCTGATTGGTCAGACATTCTCAAGTTTGGTTAAGGCATGTGGATAAATTCAATTGCTAGCATTTTCTCTCCTTTATTTTTCTGTTCTGGATGTTACTGTCACAAGTCTTTGAACTCTGCCCTTTCGGGCAACTGGGGTAAACACTTTTGGCAGCCGGGCCAGGCTCCTCTTTGGCAGGTGGGCAACCTTCCTGTATTCTGGTCCCTATTATTAGAATCTATCCTAAAGCCACACTTTCTTCTGTGGCTGTAATGCTAGCGCTAGTAAGTCTAGCTTCAGTAAACTGTACTGTAGGCATGCGTTTAATTTGTCTCTAACTCAAGAGTTATGCTAAGACACAATGTACAAATTAGTCTTATTTACTGTACTGTCTGTTTAACATTGCAAAGTCAGACAAGCGTTGTATCAACAACACAATCGAATAATGTTTTCTGACATTTCTCTTCGTAAGTCGATCTTAACTGCGCTTATGTTATTTCCCTCATTAGCCTTTAAAGTGAAGTATGACATTTCTGCAGCGCTGACATCAAATACAACAGCAGAATTAAAGAGTTTTCAAACAGGTTTTCATCGGCTCTATAAAATGGCCCCACTCAGGGATCGGTGCAGTGTAAACACCCTATAAACTGTTGCCAGAAGCCACAGTTCCCCTAATTGTGTCACATTATGGTATATTATGAAGGATAGATGTCTTGTTCCATGTTTTGCACTGATTGTCGTACCGAAGACAAGCAGATGAGCAGTTCTTTTTTCTTTCTTGAAGCAACAAGAGCGTGCGGTGAAGAGAATTAGCTTCCCCTTGTTTAAATGCTTTGGTAATAGGTACTGCATCAATTACATTAAATTTTAATGGGATTTCAATTCATAATGTCATAATAATTCATCTTAAATATGCTTTCTGACATACTTTGATATAAAACCCACTTTTTATCTCGAATGAAATCAGCGTAATGTGATGAGAACATTTTTCCCATCTTCAATCTTTATAGATTACCGATCTTCTCATTTTCTACTGTAGTGACAATAAATCTTTATTACTCTTTTATTGGTGGCAGATGTTGCTCTAAGACTGCTTGTTTCTGTAGAACATTCTCTGCGTGCCCTTTTCTAACTGCTTTATTTTTTATTTATTTTGGGTCTGCGTGGCTGGTGGCATTTGGCATATTGTTTCTGTTTATATGGGCCTGTTAGCAATTTGTGTGTGTGTGTGTGTGTGTGTGTGTGAGGTTTTACAGCTGTCATTTTGCTCAGCCTCTGTGAGTAGCTCCCTTTTCACCCCACACTTTGATGTTCCCCCACAAACTTCCATTACCCCACCTTCCAGAAGACTATTTCATCAGCCTCTGTGTCTCTCTCTGTTCTCAGACCAGTTCTTCAAGGTCCGACTCGAAGTCGCCACGCAGACCCAATAACTCCTTATGCAAATGAGTCGAGCGAAGCGCTGCCCCTTCACTGTGTCTGTGCTGTTTGTTCTGACTGCAGCACACTGAAAGGTGAAAAGCACTGCTCTGTTGTGACTGCACTGTCAGCTGGCTAAGACCGATTGCTCATTGAACACTCACACCCACTCTCTCCTTAATCAACTTGTCACCTTCTCGCTTCCATTAACCTCCGTTCGTTTTGAATCATCATCATCAATTACACAGTTTATATGCTAGCTGACACAATCATCTGTTCATTTGAATTCTTGCAGGCACATAAGGAAGTTTGTCATTTGTCAGAAGTGACAGAAGGGATTTGGGTTTGAAGCCGTGGCATTACGTTAACTGCTAGAAGATCATTTCCTGTTGCGCTTTATTTGTGTGGAGGCTGCAATGCAAATTAAAAAAACAAAATATATAGAGAGACAGAAACAGACAGAGACCGATAGAAAGATACAGACCAATCAAACACATGTACAGACATTCTGTATGCATGTAAATAGAGACGCCTACTCTTTTTCCTGAATCTGATTCCTTTAATCTGAAACATTTCTAAGACAACGTGATTAAAAATGTGTTGATCATTTAAATGACTGTCATCTTTTGTGACTTGCCAGGTTACTAATTATTTTAACACTCATTAATATTTGTTATTTACAACATCCTAAATTGTTAAAAACATAACGAAGAGAACAAACTTTGAATTTATACTACTGCAGAAAATGTTGCACAATGTTTACAACAGTGGAACTTAAAAAATGAAATAGTTGTTTACTGTTTTTACTGTTAAATATAATATTCCTTTGTGGTCCACTAGATTTCACTGCTTGCACAATTCATAAATTTACAAAATGTTGCTCGACACAGTGCCCTAACTTTTCATCTTCAATTTTTTTCATCACTATTTTCATCACAATTTCTGCAGAGTAAAACATAAATTATTAACAATAACAGACATAATTGCAATATATAATATAAAACAAACCATTAGCTCATGTACATTCAAACAGTGGTAAGAAACCGATGTGTTTTCATCATTATATCAATCTATTACCTGTTACGTATTGTTTGCAGAAGGCTTGCCAATGGAAACAATTATCTGCATTGCCGGGTCTAATATGGTGTTTTCGTAAAAAAAATCTGATTTATCTTTCTTTATATTAATCACATTAAGTTCCTATTCTATAGATACGAACAAGTCAGAAAGATAAAATACACATTAGCAGCCATATATACTATATATTGAGGTAAATTACTAGGAAATACATTCACTCAATAGCTCACCTAACCTACCCATGATCAGACAGTAATGACCTCATCTTTTACAGATCATGTGACCTTGTGTTGTCTCAGTGGATTCTACAGTGACAAATGAAGTGAGTGACTGCACCCTCAGCAGAACGCCAATTCAGCCAGTCATTACAAACTATGACAGGGTCTCATGTAAAGTAACAGGGTTTACGTGAGGCAGGTACACCTCTGCAAAACGAATTATTTTGTGATGCAAACAGTCGAGAGAATCACAGTGTGATTGTTAAAATCAGGGTGCAAAAGGAGGCAAAATAGCAAGTGCAAATTGGGCTGTGCCACCTTTTAAATTTTGAAAGGAAAATCGCCTCAATTGACCGATTTCAGGTTAATGCTATTCATTGCCCTTATGTAATAGCCGAGTTCAATTCCAACTCTATCAAGTGATGTTGGGTAAAGCTATAAAAAACTGAAGTTAGAATGGAAAAACTTTTTCAAAGTACTTTTTTTTTACAGTTCAGGTGATACATAGTCAAATGTATAAACTATAATGGCTGAACAAATTCCACAGAGAATAGAGAGAAAAAAGATTGACAATAAGTTACTGTTGAATGTCAAGTCAATACCACTTATTTTTCACATTGATTACTAATTAAGTTATGATGTGTAAATGTCAAGAACACAATACTGGATAAACTTTTATGTCTTGCATATTCTCCCCTTGATAGTGGTAATTGTGTTTTTAGTTTTACATTGTGCTGTATGTTCCAATATTGTTCGTAATGTTATTAAACTAGTATTTTACACTTACACGTCCCTTTGTGTAAATGACTTCTTCAGAGAAATACAGAGAACTTCATAATCATATTTTTATTGAATGGGCATCTCACCAAAGTAACATACTGCTTCATAATGGCACCACATTGTCCCTAACTGCGTTTGTTGTTTGATTTTGTGAGCTCGGAGAACCCCGCTTGCTGTATCTGTCTTTTTGTCATGTTTTTATATCTTTCACGCTGTGTGTCTGGCTTTGCTAACTGTGCTGAACGTATATCAGCAGACTGTAGAGGAACATTCTTATCTGCTGCCACATCACACCCTCACAAACTAGCTTCAGCTCTACACCCCCTGAGGAGTCCATCTCACTCCTCCACTGCCCTTCTCCTTGTGCTCACTGTCATAACATCTTTAATTGAACAGTGATACAGGAAACGCATCACTGTGGCGTTTTTCTTCGCAGTATGCGATAGCTATAGATGTTCTTCAGACTGCATCCGAAACCAGTTTACCCCAAAATGAAAAGTCTGTCATTATTTACTGACTGCCATGTCATTCCAAACACGCATGACCCAGCTAACAGGAAATTCTGAACATTTAAACACATTTTGAACATTCTCAGAATTTTTGTACTTCTCAATGTTTTTGTACTTAATGGAAACATTAGGGAAACGTTCTTACAACCTAAAATTGTTAGCTGGATAAGTTCTGATTTTCGAAAACTTAGAATATAAAACACATATTGTGTAAAACACTCAAATCTTGAAAACTTTTGAATCTTGAAAATCTCAGTCCCTATTGGAACTAACTGGGACTAATTTTCATTTTGTATTTAACAGAAGAACTAAAGTCTTCCTGGTTTGGAACAACATGAGTAAATGATGACAGAATTATCATTTCCATAACTGTTACGGTGGAGGCTCCAGCCTCTTCTCCGCCGTGCCACCAGAGGGAACCCCTTAGCGGAGTACTGATCGGATTTCCACGGACTCCAATTCCCATAATGCACTTACCTGGACTGATTACTTCCTGTTCATCACCTGCAACTCATCAACACTCCATATAAACCGGACATTTTCAGTTAACCTTTGCAAAGTCTTGATTTGCCCCGTGCATCATTACTGAGCGGGTTTCCCTGTCTATTGTTTGTTGGTTTATCGTGTATGATCTGGATTGTTTCTCATTCTCGATTGTTTGCTGCCTGCTCTTGTATTTTGGATTGCCTTACCGTTATTGATTGTTTACTGCCTGCCTCGACCCACGCCTGTCTCACGTTTACTCTCTTGCCTTGTCTACGCTGTGATTGTTTACTGTTACTGAACTTGCCTGTCGACTCTGTTAATAAATCTAACTGCAGATGGATCTTAGTCTGATTCTTCGTTACAATAACGCACTCTCAAATCGATTATTAAACAACGGGAGAAAATTAGATGAGAAGTAACATGTTGACGTTTGAACAAAAGGTTTGCAGAAGGGTGCAACTGCATAACAGACTCTGGAGTTATTGGATTATGAAAGGGACCTGTCAATGTACAACTGTGACAACTCTGCCAGAAAATCAACATCTAGCTTCATGGCCTCAAGACATTCAGTCACATAACATTCAGTCCAAAACATTTTAAAGGGAGTTTTGGTATTTAGGGTTTGCTGCAGAGGAGATCTCTTGGCGGGTTGGTACTGGTTTTGAAGGATTTTGAGTACTGGCAGCTGGGATTGGTGTACTTTATGAAGTCAGAGGAGCAGATTATTTCTGCTTTATCTTTAGTGATTATTGTTACATATCCTGACAGATTTCCGTTCAGTTTCTGGGCTCCTCAAGTACTGTGTGTAGCAAACTAAAAGATTATGACAGACGTATTTTAGATGATTCTTCTAGAACTTGTGAGAGCGCTCGAGACTCAATCTGACATTTTCATGTCAAGGCCTGAAGTTACAAGCCCTGAGGTCTTAAAGATGGATCTCTGGCTTAAACTGTGGGGCCATCCCTCACCATCAGCAAGTCTGAGGCTGAACAGCCATGCATGGGCATTATAAGGACAATGCTCACTGTGTCAGCAATCTGGACCCTCCATAATTAGAAATCTGACCATGTTTGAGCCCACAGGCTCATTTGTCCCACTGCTGCATTCCTGGGCATCACTCAGCACCAGAAGACTGATTGAATTTCAGTCTCATATAGCCGATGGTTAAAGCAGAGAATGAAAGAGGGTTGTTATGGCCTGTCTGTTGTTGTTTTGTTGCCTTTAATCAGAAGATGCAGGTTTGAAGTTGTAGTCCCTATTTTTACCCATGCACTATTTTTACACATGTTGCATCTCCAGTTTTCAGAATTCTGAAAACAGACAAGTGAGATCACAAATACATCATAACGAACAATCAATACAGAGTGTCTTTATTTAATTTTCTTGGTTTTAAAAGTTGTAATTTTGTTTGTACGATAAATCTATGCGTATGTCATTTCAAAGTTATTTCTCTCTCAGCAGTTACATTTGTTTTTGTTTTGGGCCAGAAAATATAATATTAAATATCAATTTAAACAGTGAATGTATTGTACTTCTATATCAACACATTTGTCTTGCCTGCTACTGTATGTGTTTACATTAGGTTTAATATGACTGATGTCACTACTGATGTCATCATTTATAATTCTATAAGTCTGTTATTGAATGTGTTGTGTTTTGATTAACCTTACAAACACACACACACACACACACACACAATTTAATTAGTCACATCAAAAAGGTTATTTATTTACTGTTACATTTAAACAGTTATATAAATTATATAATTATATTATATTTATATATAAATATATAAAT
>JAZGTJ010016890.1:0-12390 GCA_036877575.1 Botia almorhae
AAGTTCTGCCCATGGGGTTGTGGGGGAGTTTCGTTTCAGTTAAGGCCTAGAGAGGGAGACAGGTCTCTCGAAAGCCAATTTAAAACAATAATAATTTGATTATACTGCGGAGGCTGCAGAGGGTGAATCCGTTTTTGATTGGGGTAAATGGATTGCAACAGAGATATTGCGACAGAACAAGCCAGAGGAAAAATGACCCTCTGCTGTATACCGAAATGCACTTTCATGTGCCAAGATCGCAAAACACCTCATCAAGAATGTCTGAAAAGAAGAGCAAACCAAAAAGAATCATTTTATGTTGTTTTAATCTAGTTTGACAAATTCTGATGTCTTTAGGAAATCCTTCACAGATGCCCAGAAAACTAGATTGTATTTCATTTCATTCCGGATGACACATCCAGCCAAAACAGAATCCTTTAAATCACTCAGATCAGAGTGAGTCCTTTATCGAGATTCAGTTAGCGGTCTAATAGTGTTAGCCTGCATTGAAATGTGTCTATGACCGGAGCCCAGTTGCATAAACACAGCCCCTAGTAAAGACTGTGTCTTAGAAACTAGTCTTACCAACCAGAAATTAGTTAAGGCTAATCAATCTTACCTTTCAGGTTCAAGTGAGAAAATCTTCCTAATAAACTGACTTAAAAATGTATGTCCATTTTTGAAGAAATTGGACTCTTCAGTCAAAATCTGTGTAGATTATTGATTTCACTACTCATCAACTTGAGCAATGTAAAAATTTACAATGGTATAGAGAGAGTTAAGGCTTATTAAAATGGTTAAAAAAAGTTAAGGCTTTATTATCAAATGATAACAAGAACAACAGAACAGGACAGAGCGCAGGCAGGTGTCTAGAGACGCTTCTAATAGGCAAATTATTGTAATGTAGATGTCTATAAGCTTCTGTTGCACAAAACTATTATAGTCCCACTATAAAAATAGATGTAAGTGTGGGTTATGGATAATAACAGAAGCATTACAGCAAGCCATTTAGAATCTGTTAGTAATTGTCCTAAAGACGGTGGATTTGTAACAAAAGTGGTGCTTTGCTGGTTGTAGCAGTGTTGAAAAATTATGAATTAAAAAAACTTTTATAAAGGGAA
Organism: Botia almorhae; assembly: GCA_036877575.1. Lineage (NCBI taxonomy): Eukaryota > Metazoa > Chordata > Actinopteri > Cypriniformes > Botiidae > Botia > Botia almorhae. The sequence goes on from JAZGTJ010016890.1 coordinate 1,101, forward strand.
ACTCACTTTAAGAAGTTTTAAAAGTATCAAAAATCCTCCACTTTAAAACACTGCAGCTGAAAATACTGCAGGTTAAAAACAACATTTTAGATTCACAAGTCAACTAGTCAGCCATCAATCACCAGACAATCAGAATTCTAGTGTCCTCACTGGGTCTTTAACTAGGCAAATCAAAATTGCTACCCTAATCAACAAACGTCATCTGATTAAACACTCAGGTCCAGCAAACCACTACTAACCAGCTTGAAACAGCTTAGTAATTCGTGTAAGATGGACTTTTCAGAAGGTCCACTGTCACCAAGATCCTCAGTTGTTTACACGCTACATTTTACCGGGAGACAGAGAGTTGTGATGTGCTGGGCTGCAGTTGGCCACCAATATTCTTCTCCAAGAAACTCGGCATTGAGACAGGCAGGATATGAGTCATGCTGTATTATTGGTAACTGTATGATTGAGTGGTGATTATTGATGCCACTGTGAGTAGGAGACAGCTATTATTCTCCAGAGTACGGACATGGAGTCCAAGTGCATGCAACACAAAGACGGATTTGGCTTTTTCTGCACAGGAATTTCCCAACCCCCAGCTGATTTCCCCATTAACACACCACAGTAAAGAAATATTGACAGATACATCATGCTACATACAATACATGTTGGTTGTGTGTGGGCATCTAGGGACACGTTCTTGCCTGAGTTCCTCTGTTTTCAGCTGCATCAAACTGGCCACTGGAGACTTGCACAATCACTGCAGTGCGTCGGTGACAAATGCACAGATCCATCTGCTGTATGTTTCCCTGAGGGTTGATACGGGAGATTCCGGCATCCATCATAAACCAACTTGGATGGAAGGCCTCGTGGTTTGAGGCATGTGTTTAGATGATGCCCAGTGGATGGTCCACTTCCTCCGAAAACAAGCTGTTGCCTTGTATACCATCATTCTGGCATGACTTAAAGACAGAAGGCCTTTAGGAAGGATAAGAAAAAGTGCTACAGTATGATACTGCAGTATTTTTTGAAGTAGCGCTACAATAAATGCTACAATAGATTAGCATGCCAGTCATTCAGTACACAAGGACGTGAGAGCTGTGTAATGGCATGATGTATATTAACAACACTCCAGTCTTCATTTTACTATAGTACAGTCAGATTCTGTCCATAATTGTTCAGTGTGGCATATAATCAAAAATGAATTTGAATTTATTTGAGGTATAGTATACTGTCAAATATACTGTATGGAATTGTCTGGTTCCAGTTTTAAGACAGATTTTGTTTAAGTGAAGCTGACTTTGTCTCAACATCAGCTTTGCAATAACTGCATTGTCAAGTGCTAAATCAAAGCTAATATGCTTATGCTAAATTGGATTTTTTTAACTTTTCTCTTAAAGGTTTTCTCACAAAGATGTGCATTTGCATAAACACAGCATATTGGGAATTTGGTATCTTTTCAGCAATGAAGTCAGCTAGCCACAGGCTAGTCTTCTGTCTGTAGCAACATGTAATTGATTTGATTTCTGGTTTCGCCTAATCGGATTTGACTGTAGTTTACAAAGAATAAAGCAGTACATTGTTTTTTGGAGAATGGGATTCTAAAATACTTAGAGGACTTTAATATATAGGCTAGTGAATTCTGGATTTATACCGCAATAGTGCATTTTATTTAGATTTTTTAAAAGCTGCAATCTGTAACTTTTGACCCTCTACTCCCATCTCTGTTTGAAACATACAAATTGCATGTTACTTTACATACTTTTCATTACATATGTTGAAGTCAAATTAAGTCTGTGGTTCCCAAACTGGGGGGAGTTATGATAAGGGGGACGGACAATTTTTATAGAGATTCGAAAGAGATAAACGGCCGAAAATATCTGCTGCATATCTTTTATTCAGCGCGCACCGGTCAATGTGTGACGCTCCGCTCAATATTCCGCTCTATGACTGTGCGCTCCTTTGAGTTGCTCGTGGACCACATGAATGCTCCGCTCGTGTACCGCTTATGCTCAACGGAAAAGCAAAGTCCGTTCAAATAACGCACGACAGAAAATGTCTATGTATACTTGTTCCTGTTTTCAATAGCGTCGCAAACTGTGCTGTAACATACTGTAGTACTGCTGTACTGGACAACGCTGGTACCCTACCCTCTCGTGACGGTATGCTCTGCTCACATGCTCTGATGAAAATAGCTTTGTAGGACTATACATTATTTTGATAATTAGTCAAAAATTGTTATATCTGTTTCCGTTCCATAGAACTGAATAAAAATAATATATTGAGATCTAATATTCATATATTTTTTGTCCAATTTTATTGTTACTTTCAATAAACATGGTTATTTTATTGGCTTTTCTTTATTCAGTATCATTAAAATTATTGAGTTAAATTAAAAAGTCTTAAGAAATGACTATAGTATAATATAGTAATAATTATTACAGTGTTTATGTGTAAAGGGGGGGTGACTTGAATTTGTTTTATTCTGCAAAAGTGGGGCCCGGCAGAATTGTAGCTTTAACTGACTGTTTATCATTGTAAGAATGTAACTTGTTTGTAAAATGGCACAGGGTTTGCAATCCACCACCTGACCACTGGTCAAAACAATCAAGTTCACTTGATAAATAAACCAAATAAACCAAAATACCATACACTGTTACACTTTATTTTGATAATTCTGCCACTACATGTCAACTACTAATTAGAGTATTTGGTTAGGGTTAGCGTTAGGGCTTGCAGAATAATTTGACTTGTATTTGCACAGTCTGTTAGGGGAACCATGTGTTAACAGATACTAAGCAGACAGTCTGCTAATATTCTAATGACTGGTAATTAACAAGTTGTTGCAGAATTACTTATAGTTAGTAGAATGTGCCTAAAGTGGATTATCAAAGTAAAATGTTACCTTATACATAAGTGATTAAAGAAGAATTGCAAGTTAAAAAGATCTTTGGGCTTCCACCAGTCTACAGTCAGGCAAGGAGTTTAGAAACAGAAGAGATTTACCACCACTGTTACTAGTCTTACTATAAAAACTAGGGCTGAGAAACTACAAATGTTTCTTGTGACAAATTCCTGGTTTTACAAGAGCAGTACAATGCTGTCTCACAACATAACTGCATGACTCTGCTAAAGACCTGGCTGAATGTTCCACACGTCTGAAACAATGTTTTGTCAAGAACTTGTCCAAAGGCTGTACGTTTTGCTAAACATACAGTTGGGTTTTGAAGAAACTGCATATAGGACCAGCACCAAAATCAGCATCACCTGTAAAGTACGAGGAGCAAGAGTTGAGGTTGCTCTGTTGCCTCCAAACAGGGTCCAAACAGCTTGCTGTTGTTGAGGGAGCAATGAAGTCAAATTGAGATGTTCTGCATTGGTTTTCCGGGCTGAACCTTTGTGTAACAGTGTGCTTAGCATGTAGAAAACATGTGACCATGCACTGAACATTTGACTGGCGCAAAGTAAAAGTGATGTTTTATTCACGCTAGTTTGTGATGGATTGATGGGTAAAGTGAATATATTTCTTTTCTCTGTCGTTTTCTTTCTGCAGAAGCATAAAGTCGACCTCTTTTACAAGCTCCGTCACGTGATGAATGAGTTGATTGATCTGAGGCGACAACTGCTTTCAGGTCACCTGACTCAAGATCAAGTCCGAGAAGTCAAACGACACATCACTGTACGACTGGACTGGGGCAATGAGTGAGTCATCTCTTATATCCAAATGTGATTTCAACGAAGCGCAACTTGAAAAATGATTTACAGACAATGATTTTAATCGGCTTGGCTTTATAGTGGCTACACAGGCCCAGATCTTTTTAACTGTTTTCTTTGGCACCTATTTAAGCATTTGTCAGGTACTAGGCTAGGGCTGCAGAAAAATGTGATATGCGATAATGCTTTGAGCTTGTAAAATCAATCTAAATTCTAGCAAAATATATTTGAAAACAAAAAATTATTTGACCAACATACATTTCACAATCTTTCTGGGAAAAGAAACACTCTGCATTGACCTAAAACTTTAACTACTATACTTTAACAAATATTAAAATCATTCAGTTAGTGCAGACCATTACGAAATGCATATTGTGATATTTTACAATATATACTAGGCTGTTATATACACCCATGGCATGTTGCTGTTGCTGGACTGTAGACAAAACATGTCAGTCGATCTTCCCATTAAACAAGCCATTGAATGTTTTAGCATTTGCTTTAACATAGTCAATGTACACTTTACTCAATTTAAGAGTGTTTAAATAAGCACCAGTGCATCGTGGAGATCTGCCAGTTTTAAAAATGTGCCGGAGGCCAAGACCTCCCTAGTACAGAGTCAGCTGAGCTGAAACGCTGGAGATGGATGGCTGCGGCTTCCACATCACTTTAAAAAGACTTGGCCCGGCTGAGCAAAGGAAATTAGGAGAGCAAGAACATATGTCATTCACTGACTGCCTAATGTGAATTACAGTAGGATTTCAGATGGTAGGGCCAAACAAACAGAGAACATGGGGGAGGAATTGTTGTATGGGGAGTACACAGACTTTTTTTTTGCAATAAAATGCAGGATATCACCCCCATTTTTAACCTACACAGTTTTACCAGTGTTTTAATGTGATTCTTCACCAATTCTTGAGTTTGCTTCAATATTTGCAGTTGTTTCATCATTATTTCATCTTTTTTAGAGGTTTTTTAAAAGTTATTTTCTAAAGGTTTTTTTTCAAATGGGCTACAAGTAATAACGCGACTTAACTTTCATCTTTTTAAAAACTTTTCATATTTTTAATTTGATACAATTAGATTAAGTACATGAAACAAATCATTTTTGTAAGTAAATGGCAATTTAGGTTTCTGGACCTAAATAAAACCAAAATTGTTCAACAGACTCATTAGTTTGTACAAAATACCCTAAAACTGCCTCTGAAACAACTTTGGTTTTTGTATGACATCACAAATCCCTCTCACTTTTCAGCCCCTCTGGTCCAAACACCTGACTCCATTCTGTAATGTTACGCCCACATGATCCAATTAATTGCCAATGTATAAAATTAATTCTTGTCCTACATTTTTCCCATTGATTATTATTAATTATTGATATTATTGTTTCTCTCAGGAGACGCCTCAGTTTCCTGTTTCAACAGGAAATACATCAACAAAAGTAATAAAACTGTTTGGTCAAGACATTTCCTAGGATCTTTAAGAGAGCAGAATTTATAGTAAAACTCAATAACAACTGTAAATTTATAGTACAAGATGTTGTGAATGTGTTTTGTAAAATATTACAGCAAATAATTACAGTCTTCAGTATAAAAGCAATTTGCTACCTAACCAGACCTCAAAGACAAAGGTCATTGGGTTCACCCTTTTATTTTTATTCATTAAGTTATTGAAAGGCAAGTAATGCCAGCAGTCCCAGCAGTCCCTCAGAAATGAGATGTTCCACACGGTTCGTCAAGGTCACCTGAAGATACATTTCTGTGATGAGGCACTTGTGGTCCTGAGCTTTCAGCAGATCACTGCCAGGTCTTCAGGTCAGCGAACCAGCGATAATTGAGTAAATGGGATGAAATGGATTAGAGACAACAGCACTTACTGGTGTGTTCTATAAATACACAGAGCACCTCAAGTGTTTTTCAAACAATCTAATAATGTTTTTCATTACTCTGTCAGTATGGAATATCAATTTTCTCTCATGCCTATTTGGCCTGCATCACTCTTTTGGCCTGGGCCAGCAAATAACAACCTAGCAACCACCCAGAACACCTTAGAAACCGCATAGAAACACCCTAGCAACCACAGAGAACTCTCTAGAAACTACACAGAAACACCCTAACGACCACTCAGAACAATTTAGCACTAAGGTGGCAGCTTTTGCACAGGCATACACACTGCTCAGAAGAACTTGTTAAAGTCAAGTTTTATTGCATATATTTGAAAAGCTTTCATGCTGAAATATTACAGTATAACAAACATAATCATGAGTCACAAAAATCCAGGCATGAGCTGTTTTAATAATGGTAATTAAGATGCTGGTTGAAAATATAAAACCATGCCTGTGTTATATATAGATTCAATTCAATAATATGAATATTAGTATAGCACTTTGAGCACTTAGGAGTGGAACGGAGTTATTTAATTGAGTCTCATTATAAAAGACTGTCATATATTTGGCATCTTGACGTTGCAAATTAGAGACGTTCACTTTCCTCAGCCGTATGCATCAAGCTTGTCATTACTAAAGTTATTTAATTGTCACATAATAGGTTTATGACTGCTTGTTTAAAAAAGCAAACAAATAGATGTGTTTATGGTTTGATGCAAGCCAATGATTCAACAATGTCTCTGTGTGAACTAATTTGCATTGACAGATTTAAGAAGTATGCAGATTTTTTCGTTTATAAACATAAGCACCCCCGAGAGGACATAATGTTGGCTGACAGACATTCCAATGCTTTGATCGCAAACACAACCACAGTGGTTTGTAAAAGCAGATGTAAAATCAGAAAAAGGTTTAATACTAGATTAGTACAAATTAGCCAGATAACAACATACTAATTTATTGGTCTGGAACAATTCTTTTTACTAATGATATTTCTTTCTAATAAAGTAATATAAAGCTAGAAATTATTTGGATGGTTTTTAAATGTTTGCTACAGCAAATATTACTGGGTGGTGATCATATGTACTGTTGCTTTTGTATGCAATTCACTTTGTTCACATGGTGAGAGATAAACAGATGAAAAACACAGGACACAGGGGTATATATACACATGACTAATCAGTGGAAACAAGGATTGATGCATGTTATTTATACCTTTGTAAGACTTGGAGAAGCACTGTTTACTTAATGGTTTTAGGTACTGTATGGCGTGCAAACACAGCTTTCAATTTTGTGTTTGGCCAGCGACGCTTGTTTCTATGTATGCTACTACAGCTGCAACTGCTAGCTCTAAAATCTCTCTCACTATATGATCCTAAGAATATTAACATGAAGTATGTAGCTAAGCATGAAGTATGTAGCTAAAGAGGCCAATTGTAAACAATTCAAAAAAGGTTAGAAAATGTATCTTGTTCTTGAGTTTTGTAACATCACATTTTCTAAGCTAGCTAGCATGTCACATTGCTGCATTAGATTTTTGTGCATGTTTATGCACCAGTGAATGATGAATAAAGATCCTTACATGTCGCTACAACAGGTTGATGCAACCGTTTTCTGGTTCTTTTAGATTTACGAACGCTCCTTGATTGTATGCAGCCATTCTAAGTGTCTTAAACCCAAATAATTAATATTGATCTCTCTCCCCTCCCCTCTGTGTTCAACAGACACTTAGGCTTGGATCTAGTGCCCAGAAAAGAGTTTGAAATGGTTGACGCAGACCAGATAAGTGTCTCAGACCTCTACAAAATGGTAAGTAATGGTAATACCATTCCATGTGTTTTTATCTAGTGAATGCAGTTCAGAGCATTGGCTTATTATATAGGACGGTCTTGTATTTTAATGGTGATTTTAAGTTAGTGTGCTATTGCAATAAATACTGTAACTGTTTTCTCCGGTATTTTCTGGTGTTTATGTTGCTTTGATTACTGCAGGTTGTGAAATGGGTCTATAAATATACGTGAGTCATCTATGTAGATGAGAGCAGGAATTGATTTAATGTTGTAATATTTTCCTCTTAATTGGTTTGGCATATGTGCATAATGTCTCATCTTAATGCACAGATGTTACGAAGTTCCCACCTGTAGAATAAGCTGAACAATTAGAAAGTACATTTTTTTAAATCATTTTATTAGACAGCATATTCCCGCAACAGCTCATGAGTAATTTACATATTCTGTTTCCCAAAAAGCCCAGTGGCATGTTTTCAGCTTTAAGAAGTAGTTACATTTTGTAATTTAGTAAGAAACAACATTTGCTGCTTAGATCAGATAAACTCTTCAAGGAAATAGCTGTGTGATTTGATTATATCGTTTTTTTTAATTTACTGTATTCTCAGTCTTTATTAGTTAATTGTAGCGTGTTTTAACATCAACAGGTTTTGATGCTCACATTTCTCCTGATGTCTGTGTGTGTGTATCTGGTTTTGTGTGGGATTTTGAAGCCACTCTACAATATGACACAAAAGGCTCTGAGCGTGCTTGTGTAACATGTATTCTGCATACTAAGAGTTTAATTAGCACTGAGAATTCTGGGTAAAGAAATTCCAATTTTCCTTTTAGGGCTGTTGTGAAAGACATGAATGTTGTGTAAGAATAAAAATCAAGCATGTTTATTAAACACAATGTTTTCGATTAGGCAAGCTATAAAGCATCATGATATACTTAATACACTTGATATAAAACATTATTCCCTTGATGTAGGAATAAACTATGATTAGCTGTGCTTTTCAGTTGGGCAGCAGAATGAAGCAGTAATATTTCTGTGTGTTCAATTGAGTCTTTTTGAGCAAACTTGATGCAAACAATTTAATGAATCATTGATCTGTTGCAGTGCATTAAATGTTCTAACTGGGTTTAAACCAGAGATTCAAATTAAACCTTATTGCTCGAGTCATGACACAAGAGTGCAGAGGCAAAACTGATCTGGTCTTTAGGACACTCAGTGAACAAATAAAAATGATCTTGTTATCGTTGGTTACATGCGGTTCCGTCAGCAACAAAATAATGTCAAATAGGTCAATGTTGAATGTAGCTCTGATGTTTCAGCCTTTTTCACTGCCTGACTAAGAGGTTTAGCTAACTTTCTGATATACTTTGATAAAGAGAGACAAGCATATCGCCTTGTGCTGAGCTGAATACTGTTTCGAGTTTTAAGTGCAGTAACCAAATGTTGAGGTCAGAGATTTGTATAGCTCGATATGTGGGAGGTGGAGGAGTTTCACAAATCACCAAAAATAAAGAGAAGAAAAAAAAGCTCCTAAAAGGAACATAGATTTGAGAAGACTTTCACTTGCCCTCAAGCAACGGAGAGCATTGAATTCGCAGAAACTCGCAGACCTTAGGTTTGCTTAGAAGTTGCAGCTGAATTTTCTCCAGGGAAGCGAAAGATAGATTAAATGAAATTTCTTACTGGCTAAAGAGTTACACATGCTCTGTTTTGACTTTAAACTCAATATTAATTTGATTCTTTGGGGTCTTGCAATAACACTTTGTAATCCTGTCTTTATCTATTGTACACACTTAAAACTTTTCAAAATTGATTTAACAGTTTGATATCATAGAAACACTTTAGACACATTTTAGACACTGGTAACTTTTTGTGGCCTATTATATGAAGAGTTCAGTACAAACTAGGGCCTGAAAACCTTTTCAAAAGGATTGTTTTCAATTTGGTAATTCACAGTCTCTGGAGATTGAATTGAATTGAATATTGCATGAGCTGTTTAAATGCAATTGTCACAACCCTGTTACCAAAATGTGTTAAATAAAGTTAAAACCCTGATTATTTTAGTTAATTTCTAACAATTAACATAACATTAACAAGTAACTAAAAATAAATGAAAAAAGATACATTAAAAATAAAAAATCATTAAAAAATGTATGAGTTAAATGCTGGCTTAATGATATTGTGCTTCCATTGTGCCCTTGAGGAAGATACTTAACCCCAGTGCCTGCATAGTCAGCATTTGTAGGCAACATGGCTGTGTAATTTTGATGCATACTTAGATGCATCATTTTGGCTGTGCGTCTTTATGCTTTTTAAAGTACCAGGTTAATTGCTAGCATCATGCTAACGGAAAACAATTCAATTCAAATTCAATTGAAAGTCAAGCATCTTCTGTGCTACTTACAAGGAGAGATTTTTGTGTTGTCCACACATTCACTTTTAACACAGTTACCCATGTAGACAGAAAGCTATAATGTTATAGCATCTGCTAAATGAGTAACTTTATTTTACAAAAGAACAATAGATTATAGTCAGAGACAAAACACATACAGAGGTGTGTCATAACAGGGCTGTGAATTCTGCACAGTGTATTTGGTGAGCTTTTAGTGCTGCGAGGAACTATTCACAATTAATGAGTCCCACCAGGCATATGTTTAGCCTCTCTGATGCTGAGGCTGAGAACAGAAGGAAAGATATTTGTTTTTAGACATTTCTCAGTTTGGCCTGAATTCCTCCACTGGGTTTGCAAATGAAGCTAATATAAATGATACCTCAAACTATGCCATTCTTTGATGTATGCTGTTGTTTATAAGCAATTATGCTTAAATGACAGCAACCATATGGAAACCCTAGCAACCCCATAGCAATGTGTCCTGCCAACAACCAAGACCACCATACCTACCACCCAAAACCACATAGCAACACACTAACAACTCCTCAAAACAACCTAGCAACAGTGTCATGCCAACCACCTAGAAAACCTAGCTGCCATATAGCAATGCCCTAGCAACCACATGGCAACATATTAACAACTACTCAGGACAACTTAGCAAGTGTCATGCCAACCACCCAAAACACCTAGCTGCCACCAAGCAATTTCCTGGCAACCGCAACTACCTAGAACCTAGCAACTGCATCATGTCAACCACCAGGAACACAAGCTCAAGAAACTACTTCACAACATCACGCCAAATTGCCCACAAAAAAAATTTAAATTTAGCACTCTGTTGCACGTTTTGCACAGCAATGCATCTCGTTTTGATCTGTTGCTGCATCATTACAACAGTGTGCTTTGTGTGAACCCCATCTTCTGGTGCATGTATTCTAATCACAGTGGAAAGCAATGGAAAGAGACATGCAAGTTAACAAACACAGACTCAAAAGTCACCCAGGCTCCAGGGCAAGATGTGATTCACCATGTGATTATGAGCATGTGTTTTCGGCTTGTTTGTGTGCTGACAGTGCGTGAGTGATCAAGATCTCACATCTCAGGAGATAAAGCTTTCGTACATCTGTACAGCAATATATTAAAACCCTTAAGCAAATCTTCTGTTTATTGAATTATAGATCCTATAGTGAAATTTGGTTCAGTGTGACTTTTGTTTTTAAGCACTAAAACTCAAAATTAATTAATGCAGTGTGACATTGTTTTACATTTGAATGTTCCTACAAATAACAAGTGCTGAGGCTGTTGTGTGGATCTGAGGCATCCTTCCTGTTTGTTTGTTTGTTTGTTTGTTTGGTACATTTGTCATATTTGGTTCATATGTACAATTTAAGTCTAAATTTGTGTCTAAATTGTATCAATTTAAGTCTAAATTTGTATCTCTTTCTGTCTTTATTTTTCTCTGTTGATAGCACCTATCCAGCAGACACAGCGTCCAGCAAAGCACATCCCAGGTATGGTCATTATCAGCCTCATCT
>JAZGTJ010016891.1:0-12390 GCA_036877575.1 Botia almorhae
GGACAAGGGTAATTAATTCTTTGAATCAGCCTATTAATTTGCATAATAAAGGTAGTATAATTATGACTTCTGCTAGGCAAGCCCAAAAATGTAATTAGAGCGTTAGTCTGCATTTTTGGAGCTGTTCTTTAGGAGCACAGAAATCTGCTGCTTTGGGAAGAAATCGGGAGCGAAATTGCTTCAGAATCAAAAAAACATATCGTTCTCTGTGCTGGCTTTTCTCAGGTCCAGTAGAGGCACAACAGAATGACTGATCTTCAAATCTGCAAAGTATCAAGCATCAGCTGCCAGGTTTTCAGTTTTGTCAATGGACTCTAGCACACAATCTGCCTGCAGTTTTCATTTGCAAGAAATCTATAATTCAGGCATGTATTGCTGACACAAAAAAAGGGCCGTGCTCGGACGATGAAGGGGAGCATTAACAAGGCAGAATTAGCCTCCCTCCAGTGCAACACTCATTTTTTGACTCGCAGTGAAACGGCAGCAGAGAAAATGGCACTTGATATAGCCGGGCTGCTGTGACTGCCCCGAGCACAAAATGATTGCTCAGAGGTTGCTCTGTGATAGCTCGTAAGATTTAATGGAGATATCGGACATCTCTGATGTTTCTCCTAAAATTCCTTAGGAGAAATCAAAATGAATACAAATGTAGATTATTTATTATAACATTGTAGATATACAGTTAAGAGTATGATATAGAATTAAATAATTATTATAGAAGATATATTATTATAGAAGATAATTCTAGCACATAATGTGGGTAGCATGGCTCAGATATTTTGATCATTTGAAAATTTAATGAGACGTATTCATGTTGATATCGCAGACATTTGACTATAGACTTCAGTATATTGGCATATGTGAGCCTAAATTTGACATCTCAGAAACTATAAAGAACCGTAAGACTAAAGGAGTCTTTTTTAGCAGAAATACCTGAGAAGCAGGAGACTTCTCTCCATTTAATCTCACTGCAGTCTTAAAGGGCCAGTTATTTAAAATATCTTATTTAAGATTTTTCAATAACACTTTACAATAAGGTTCCATTCATTAACATTAGTTATAAATTAGCCAACCACAATGAACAATATATTTTTACATTTCTTAAATCTTTTACTAATGTCACAGTAAATACAATTTTTCATTGTTTGTTCATGCTAGTTCTTAGTGCATTAATGTTAACAGATACAACTTTTGATTTAAAAAAATCTATTAAATAATAACATTTACAAAGATTAAAAAATGCAGTCAAAGTATTGTTCATTTGTTATTTAACAAATGCAACCTTATTGTAAGGTGTTACAGATATTTCTAACCCCTATGGGTTAAATTAAAAAGCCTCTTTGTTTTCTAATGTTGACTGAATGACTCGCCTCATTCTTAAGCTACTCTACACAGCACTGTTTAAAAAAGAAAGTTTGTTGATTTAGTAGTCCTTCTTAAGCCCGCATGTGAGACCTCAGAGGCTCAGTTTCACCATTCATTTGTGAATTATAAAATGAGTCTCTAGGGCTCTTTTGCCCAGATTGGACATGAGCTAAACACATTGTTGATAAATGTGCACAGGCAGGCAGTGGTGATTTAAAAGGCCCGTCTGTTGTATGCAAAAGGATTAAACATGGAATTGTGGCTCCCTTTAAGAGCGACAAGGCAATCTCCCTCTGACACAGCATTTACTGAAGGGTGGCAACAGCTGGTGTTGCGTAACACCACTGATTTGCGTTCAGTATAAGCTCACAAGAAAGTAAATGAAGTGCCGCTGTTCGGTTAGTGTGTGTTACAAGGTGAGTGTGTATGGCTGTGCCTCTCAGCCCATGATTGTGGGTGTTGGAGGGTTGGCTGGAATATCTTTGGCGGTAATCCTATCTCTGCACATCCGTGACTTCAGAGCTCTCTGGGGCGAGTGTGGAGTATCGCTAATTCAAGCAGAAGCTGTCTCTCCTCCTCCTCCCTAGTCTCTTTGAGTATTGATGCTACTGGCAGCCTACCGTGGTCAGGCTGGAAAAACAGCACCGCTGTTTGAGGAGGATGTATTTGGTCTGAGGTGACGGATTTTCTTGGTTTTCTTCCAGTCCGTCCTGCTGCAGAGGTACGGCAAGCCCTCAGACAGCTGACGGGTTCGGCTTCTGCGTGGTTTTGACACAATGAAAGATCGGTGGTGCCTACAAGAGTCGTGAGAGGGATTTGGAATGTAGGCTTCAGTGTCAACTGTCTGGTCGGCTTTGTATTAACGATCAGACGCTTGAAAAGACACCTTACATCTCTTGAACCCTTTCCTTCCTTTTTTACGCTAAAGAAAGGACTGCAGAAATCGGTTTACATATGTTGACATTACAAGGGCACCTTGCGTTACAACAGCGTTGAGTTAGCATGATACTGACATGGTGAGAATATGAAGTGGCCCTTTAAAATTGATAATGGCGTTTAAGAAAAGGACTTTGTCATTTGCATACTGTATGTTTCATACACGCTTATTCCAAACTGAGAAATCCAAACTGAGTATTGTCCTTTAGAAGACCTTCCAACTTTCCAGTGTTAAACTGAATTGAATGATTCCCAGTATGATTCTGAATGGACATACGTTTTCCTAAAGACCTGGTAAATGGTAAAATCTGTGTTGTAGACCTTAAAGGAATAGTTAACCCAAAGATGACGATTATTCCCTTATTCATTTTCATTCCAAATCCATTAGACTTTTTGCTTCTGAACAACACAAACAATGATATTTTGAAGTATGTTGCTAACCAAACAACAATGGCACCCATTGACTTACAATAAATGGGCATAAAACCACTGAGAGATTTCTCAAAATATCCTTTTTTATGTTCCACAGAAGAAAAAAGTAAATAGGTTTGAATTTTTGGGTGGGTGAACTGTCCCTATTAAGCTAGAGTCACAAATACAGAGCTTGTTCTCCTGGCTTTGTTTGCCCACGTGAATTGAGATCCAGAGTTTGGGCTATGACAACGCAGCAAAGATCGGCGGTGCTGTGCAGGGGGTCAGAGGAAGAGGCAAAGTTTCACTGCAGTGACTGGCCTTGCAAAACAAACAGGGCAAAGGCACTGCTGTAGCTGCGCCATTCGCAGACCCCTGCAGCTTCCAGCAGCTCCGTCAGAGGAGCCCTGACTCATTCACTATTTAATGAAAGGCCTACTGTTCTCCCAGCCTCTCTCTCGCCGTCTTCATTCCCTGGAACTGAACCGCGGCCGCACAATTTAAGAGCGTGACGGTTTACAATAATTCTCATCGATAATAACACTGGTCAAGGTTACAACTTCACCTGGGTGCTTGAAATAAACTAGAAAGCGGTATCCATGGCAACACTACCTGCTTCAGTGACCCTGTTCCTTTGAGAGCGGATAGGGGCGTTCGCTTCGTCACCGTGCCTATCGGACATTGGATTTTATTAAACGATGTGAGAGCAACGCGCATGGGGAAGGCGCCACAGAATGCGGCTGTACTGTAGAATAGTGAATTAATTACGAGGTGGCCAGAGGGATGGTCTCTCTCGCCAACTGCCAGATAATGCACCATTCATGGCAGGTCCGTGCTAATGAGTATTGGGGTCAGATGAGGAAGGAAGACCATGAATATGACATTGTCTTTTTTGTGCACCACATTAAAAGGGACTCATGCGATGACATCATGCCTCAGGCGTGACACTTACAATCCAAATCATGCACGAGAAGCATATATTTATACATCTGGATGCTTTTATCCAAAGCAACTTCAAGTATATTAAAGCTTTATGTTTTAATAATACATGTGGTCCCTGGGAATCAAAACCATGACCTTATAAAAGATGCACAGAAGTTTGGTACACCTCAAAATGTCTTATTTAATATTTTTAGAGCTGTAATCTGTAACATTTTGCGGTTAAAGATGAGCAAAAAATTAATTTATAATTTACGCTGTCGGGTCTGATTTACCAAGAAATGTCATTTTAGCTTCATTTGACTTCAACAAACATAGTGAAAAGTATGTGAAGTAACTTGCAGTTCATGTTTCAAAAAAAGATGAAGCAGACAAAGAGAGGCAGTAGAGGGGCGAAGGTTATGGATTGCAGCTTTTAGACTGTGTTTAAGAAATGAGAGTAAATTAGCAAGGTGCAATTAACAAAGTACTTGGTATTTGAACTGCAACAAAGAGTGTAACAAAGAATTTGTACATGAGTAATGACAGATGACAGTGTTACTTTAAAAATGTAATCCCTTACAAATCACTACCACAGTCTAACTACTTTCATTGTACCATACTATATAACTTCTTTTATAAATCATATAGGCCATCAGCCTGTTCTCCTTGCCTGCCTGATGGAGACCATGATTGACAGTAGCCTCAATTTTTGCTTCTTGTCGAATGGGTCTAGAGATTTATTAAAAATTCACCAATGCCAGGGCCTGAAGCAATGAGAGTCCCGCACAGTCAGCTTTCCAAAAGCCTTATTAAATTCATCGATGTATTTGTGCCACTTCATACAAGCCAGAAAAACACAAACGAATGGAGAAAAATGATTGAGTGTTTGTTGTTATAGATCAATTTAGTAGCAGACCGATGTTTCAGTGTAGCGTGTTTAATAGCGATGAGCTTACGGCTTTAAATATATTCATATTTATTGTTAGAAACAGGTACTGTACATACTTAACGTACGTAATTTGTAATCTGATTTGTTGGTGTCACAGAGATGTTGTTTTGACATGGCTCATTATTCCCTAGCTGTTTGTATGTTTTTTCTTCAGAGATTATGAATTAACCTGCCAAGAGGGCTGAGAAGTGGATTGCAAAGCAGCAGAGCGTTTGCAAATGGAGAACTTGTTTAAAAGCTGAAATGTCCTTGTTGAGTTGAGTGTTTCGTATTGCCTGATGAAAGAGGTGATGCAAAAAGGATGGAGATAAAAAAATGTAAGTTCAGGTGGATGTTATAATCCACCTACAAGTAAGTCATCAATGATAGTTTTGCGGCAGGAATGGCCTACTTTAATATTCTTTGGCATAGGAAATGTTGGCATTGTTTTACTTAACTGTAAGCTATGACCCACTTTATACCTATAATGGTATAAAACTGGAAGTATATCTGTGCCTCAGAATGCTTTGAATTCCCCTATTGTTGGATATATATACACAAACCTGTGCGTATGTGTTTTGTAGATGAGTTATTCTGCTAGCCACAACGTGGTTTCCTTTTTAAACGGTGGTTTTGTGTTTCCTGAATCTTAGCCAGAACCGAAAGTCGTTGATATGTGTGCAGTGAGTTCACACGTATTATACGCACAGTTAAAATGCAAAGGAAATTATAAGTGATGCATAGTAATAAAAAAATCTTGCCTTAAAGAAAAATTAAAAATTTCAAATGCCCAGGGCCAAAACGTGAATCCAAACTCTGATCGTAAATGCTGATTTTAGATGAGGTTTTATCAGAATAACTAAAATTTGTATTCATATGCTAATATTTTTCTAAATGATAACATTTCATCTTTATCGGTTTACAGTAGTAGCATCTAGGCTCCAAACTAGCATAGTAAAACTATTGCAATTTGGCATGTATTTCCAATACAACGTTGACTTTGGGGCTGTGTTCCAAACAGATCTGTACAGGCTGTATTTTGACCTGTTAGGGATGAACCAGAAAGGGTCGATTTTCAGGGATAATCAGGGATAATGTGCATGAACAAGAATGTTTTTGTCCTATTTAGAGAGTGTAAAAACTTCACATTAAAATCATTATTGCCCCTCTTCACATAGCAGTTAAGGTCTTTGTTGTCTAAATTGTTCATGCTGTAATTTCTGGTTCACTATATGCTTGACTCATCCCATTTTGCTAGTAATTATAACATACTGAAGCTATATTGTTAAAATGTTTTAGGGCAGGTGACTAAGCACAAGAACCTGGAACACTCAGTGGTTAGAATAATCCACATGTGACTGTGTGTTACAGCGATGTGATCACAGGAACGGCTCGTCCTGAGTGATCACATGCTCTTATAGAGTGTGTGTTCACAGGTGTGTTTAAGGTTA
Organism: Botia almorhae; assembly: GCA_036877575.1. NCBI lineage: Eukaryota > Metazoa > Chordata > Actinopteri > Cypriniformes > Botiidae > Botia > Botia almorhae. The sequence continues at coordinate 6,013 of JAZGTJ010016891.1, forward strand.
TTTAATGTTTTAAAACAGAATTTAAAGTGGTAACTTTTTTGTAAAAGCCTTGAGAAACTTTAGCGACAGGATTATTCTTGAATACCGTAAGGGCCTGAGCACTGAACTAATTCTACAGAGATATTTTTAGCAGCGAGAGTGCAAAAAACGATCCCTTGCAATTTTCTGTTTGTTTCGGTCTGCTTGAGCCGTGATAAGTCTACTTGGCGCCGTGATCTCGGGCTTTGAGAAATGGCTGCCAATTGCTCTGCCTGCTTCTTTAATTTGTATTGTGCTGTGCTCAGGCTCGCCAGAGCATTCTGAAATATTCGTTACTATTAAAAGGCCAAGCGTGCACTCTACCCTTGTTTGTCCCTTGATTGAATTCCCCTATATGAGGCAGGACTTGATGAATCATCTCCAGTGCTCACCCAGTGGGCCTGATCTCAGCTCTGCAGCCGGCCCAGTCTTGGTCCTTTTTAGCCAGGAAGGCTAATAGATGAGATGCGGTAATGTGGGTCCCACTGTGACTGGTGCAGACTGACAGATGTGCAGTGTTCAGCTTATCCGTGATGCAGGGCCTCCCCTTTGAGCCGCCATCTGTATGTCCTTCTACTACAGACTGTCTGTGATTGCGTGTTTCATCCGTTATATTATTTTTACCCATCCATCATTGGCCCAGACAGAATCGAGCTAAATCATTGCTGCTTCGACACCCTCTATAAAGGCGAGAAACGGATGCAGATTTAATTTCAGGAGCTTCCGCACCGCAGTACGGCAAGTTGCTGTCACGTCAAGACATTCGTACTCGGGGCAAAGGGCAAATTGGAAAGGTAGAGTGTGTAAATTAAACTCTTCTGCCCTTGGAGGTCACCTCCTGCTGTGAGCCGCGGTGAACTGCAGCCATTTTGGCACAGTTTCACTCCTTTGTGATATATTTAAGTTTCGATCTTTTCTAGAGGAGAGACAATTATTATGTTCCGCCAAACGGAGGCAATGCCCAACGTACGCTCGGAGGTCAATAACGTCAGCGATTTCCTGGAAACTTGTCAGCCGCCGAATTTGTTTATAGGATATGTCTTTATTCATGCAGAAAATCTCATGATTCAAAACTAATGACATAATAGGAACTCGCAGAGAGTGATGAATCTGAATTTCAACGTTAGGATGGTTGCCTTGATGTTCTTGCGTCGCAGAGCATTTAAGACCATCCGTTTAAAAAAGCATTTAAGATCACCTCCAGGCTGATTGTGTTTTTCTTTTCCTTACGCGAGAAAGTTTTATGGCTAGAATGGAGCAAAACCCTCCACCAGCACTTACGATGTAATCAAACACAACAATGAATCTTAAGCCTCTCATTTTGCCATATGTCTCTTCGGGACGTTATCCCTGCTCGCGGCTTTTATGTGTCACATGACGACGGGCCGCTAATTCCCCCGCCGAAACTCTGCGTACCAGCCTGGACTTCATAATTCTTTCATTTAACAAGCACAGCAGGAAAGAAGTGCCCTGTAAGGATATGTAAAATTAAAATCTCAGGACAATGCACTTTGCATTCTTACCTCACTCCATTAATATTTCATGCGCATCCATCTCTCTGTGCTCGGGGAATTCTGTAGCTCTGAAATAAATGCAAAGGAAAAAGGCTCTCCAGAGGCCGGATGATGGTATTTAAAGCTTGGTTAATCTGACCCCTGTCAAACTTGCTGGCTTAAACGAGACTTGTGGACCAGAGGAGTTTTCATTTAGTCTGGCTTGTTGTTTATTTAACCCTTGAGCCTTTTATGTACTGGCATGGCAACGAGGCGACCTCTCTCACAGAGCTGTAATTAAAGTAGAGAGGAAATCCAGGTAGAATAGCACTTGTTTATGAAGGTACACGGAGGTCTGTTAATATAATGTTGCATTGTGTCATTCATGGTTGATTGGAGAGTAATTAACTTAGTACGGTAATGGCGCAATTATACCGTAAATTAACGCATACCTGACTTTTATTCACTTTCCTGCTTGGGCTTTAATTTTATAAGCGGCTAATGTTCACATGAAAACATCTATGTGTATTTATGCAGTACAGTAATATTGTACTTTAATATCGACACACACCAGATCATCAGCCCATAGGAGCTTGTCAACAAAGACATGGTATATATGTTTGAATGGGATAAATCTTAATACTGAATGGTGTGGCTGTGTAACTGCCTTGTAGTTGAAAGAGCCATTTGTCTGTTTGTGTACCCTAGAGCGCGTTAGCTGGACCAGCTGAACCAAAATTATTGTAAATATTCCTTTTTTTTTGTTTCAGAAGCACCATTGTTGTCATTTTATTTCTGATCAGTTATCGAAACGTAATTTTTGCCTGTGTAAGTAGATTGGAGCTGACAGGAAATAGCTGCTGTTGGTTTTACCGATATGGCTGCCAAGTGGACCCAGCTAACAAGTTTTTAAAAACATTTTCCTAACGTTTTCATTAAGTAACAAAAACGTTATAAATGTTATTTTGAAAGTTCTAGTAATGTTTAAAATGTTTTTTTACATTGCATTAACGTTATTGCTTGGTTATAAAAACGTATTCAAACAGTTTTTAATTCTCTAACATTTCACTAATAACTTACAACGTTACAAAACATTCTACTAATGTTACTGTGAGATCATTTTTGATAACTTTGAGAGAGCTTTTATATAATGTTAACCAATGATCTGAGAACGTTCCCTGGCAACCTTTTTCTCTAAATGGACTTTGTTGTAACTCAGACTATATTGATGAAAGACGTTCTTAAGACTCGTTTGTTTTACTGCAGGCAAACTGTCAAGCAAAGTGTTTCAAACAAAGGTTATCTTAGGTACTTTGTCTCGCACGGTTACCAGGAAAAACAACAGCTTAGTTTAGTCTAAACGTTTTAATTACCCTGCCAAACAGGCCTTTAAATTTATCATCTTTAGACCAGTCCAGAGACGTGCAAACTAAGCAATACCGTCACTTCAGCTCAAATAGCGTATTGATCGCCACCCATGCTACGGCTAGTCCTAAACCCGTAATGTCTTCCAACAGTAAAGCTGTATCATGAAGAAACCAGCTCATTCCTCTCCCATTAGCTTCCATTTTTACAGTTCTCAGCTAATGTTAATGAGACTGGAAGCTTTTGCACGCACATGTCTAATTGCCCCACCGTTAGCACGTAAAATGGCTTGAAGCAGCAATTTATCGAACAAATCGCCACGTGGAAAAAAAAAGGTGGTCAAGGAATGGCGAGCAGCTGAGACCCACCTGCTTAGCGTGTCATACTTAGCGCACAGATTTCTGAAAACACGTTTCGATTATTATTTCAGTAAAGTGCCGCAGAATGGGCTGCGTTGATGGGAGCGAGCAAGTAATTACTATTTAGATGGTGGAAAATCCAGTGTTTCTTGACAGCCTAATGCATAGTGATTGTGGCCAAAGTGGAAAAAGTCCACATTTGAAACTTCCTTTTGAAAATGTGGCTATTCATTTCCGATACAATTCCGTCAGTTATTTTGACATTAATGGTAAACGCCAGATGAGCGCACACTGACTGATAGCCCCATGGACACACACACACACACAAAGACACACACAGACACACACAGACACACACACATATCTGGATTGCCTTCATATAGCTCTACTAGGACTGTTCTCTTGTTAACATGATTGCAGCACCAGATCAATAGCAATTTTGTTGTGGGTCACATTCTCAAAGACAGTGATGTACATCCCAAAGTGTAACACCTCTTATTCCCCAAACATAAAATTGGAAAATCTGTCTCTCGGAATCACCATGGAGGTCCTTACAGCTACACAAGGCTTCTCCAGGTTTCAAACCACAGTGTGCCACTGTAATTGAAGTTTTATGTTTCTATAACATGCTATTAGGTGCTTATGTGTGCTTAATGCTGTCCTTTTCTTTAGAAATTCACTGTTAACACAATGTTTTGATAGTAGATACATCACATTGTTCTTATGAAAAATTGTTTTAATGGACAATTAGATCTCACTGTATACTAAAGCACACTGTTTTTGAGAAAAACCCTGATAAAGTGTAGTAAAAATTACAGTGACTTTGCTTAGCGATAGAACAAAGAAACGTTGTGAATACTGCGACATTTTGAATGCGCTTTTTTGCCCATTAAGTTTCCTAAAGCATGTGTCATTGGATCCAATGTGCCTTATGTGAGAGCAGTAAGACTGAAATACCATTTCTGCTTTTGTTTTTAATAGCAAAAATGGATTTATAATTGGTAAATTTGATTTGTTTTCGTGAGCCTGTGTTTGGTTATATTTGCGCAAATAAATTAAAACGTCTGAATATTATTAATCATTGTGCTCATGCAGTAAAAACAATAATGAAAACATACCTAGATAGTGAGATTTATTATTATTTAGTGCAGTTTTTAACAGTGCAGAAAAAAATTCAGAAATCAAATGTAAAGCATTTTGTTTTCATTGATATATATTTTGCAAACACAATCACGTTCGTTGGGTTATGAAATCAAGATCAGTTTATTCCTACCGAGATGATGCCTTTTCTAAAACACCATTAAAAATTGACCTCAGCAGTTTTCCTATTCATCACCTATTTTAGTAGTGCATAACATGAAGACTTACTGAAATGACATTGTTTATATTTATTTGAAAGTCGAACGCGCCGGAGTCACTTTGCATTTTTGCTGGCACAACAGCCTTGCGTACAAACACAACTAAAGATAAAAAATCATTGCCTGCCTCTAAATGCTTGCGAAGCTATATATTCGCCATCTGACACCTCACTTCTCTAATAGAAACCGAAGTGTCACAGCTGTAAATTTGTCTATGTGTGTGTCTGAGCAGACTATACAGCGAGCCTTCCCCTGCTGTGAAGCTTCAAAGACTGAGTCCCGGCCCAGACACACATAGTACATGCCCGATAATGGAATAAATATGACGAGACTGTTCTGAGAGATGAGGAAGGTCATCGGAGACAGGAAGATACTGGTGAGGTTTTGAAAAGATGGGCTAATTGATCATGTGGGAGGTCATCTTTCTGTACCTCTCCCCGAACGCCTCTGTTCACAGCCGAAGCTGCTGACCGGTTTTGAAAGATAGCATCGGCAACACTCCTGACAACATTGTGGGTGTCCATTTTACCCTTGCCTCAGTCTCATGTGAGCCCACACGCCCTTCTCTATCCTGTCCATGACTGCTGTTTGGTGGTGGGTGGGAGCATTCATACAGCGGTGAAGAAATCACGAGTTCGGAAGCTCGTTTGTAAGGCTAACTGAAGTTACATTTGAGGTGTGCTGACTTATCATACAAATGCATTGCTCTTAAACGAATCTCCATCGCTTACTTTCAAGGCTTTGCAAAACTTTCACTCCCATCTATTTAGCCTGTGTTTTTGTTTACAAAACTGACAAACTGTAAATCAAGCTAAATCACTTTGCTGGGTGGAAGGGCTTGTTAATTTAATAAGCTTCTCCCACATTTGACAGCCATAATGAGTTAAGTTGGGAGTGTAAAAGCTCAGAGTAAACCTACACTGCAGCATTCGAGAACGTAATTGATGTTGTCGAGTTGCGGCGAATACAAATGATATCCTAAAGAAGAGGTTGCGTTAACTCTCCGACAGATGATCAAGGAAAAATTGTCTCGTCGTGTCAGCGCAATGGCTAAAGATTGTTCACCACCAGCCCACCGGGAAAAAAGAGCAGCAGCGTTTATTTTGATCGTCTGTCTGACTATAAGATTTTAAACTGTCTGTAACAAGACGAAGCCGAGCCCACAAGGTGTTTAAATCACTTAATTGTCAGGAAGAATTGCAGTTGATAGCGTTAGCAGGCGAGTTTCGGAAAAACTTGCCGAAAGTGTCAATTCAAACCCGGGAGTATTTGACGGCGCCGTCGAAATGCGAACCGTTTTTGTTTTGATGTGCGAATTTGCAACGTGCCACGGAGAGGAGAATCATGTTCGTAAAAGTCTCGCTTAATTTAAACCTTTGTCTTCATTTTGCCGTTGTGTGCCTGGAGCCTCACATATCTCTTAATTCTATAAAAAGATCTCATGATTTTCTACCTCGTGTTGAAAAATTTATAAAGATGTGAAATTTTGGGTAGCGATACCATCTGGCCTTTTGTTTCCTGGAGGTTATTTTCATAAAACATTAATGCGGTTGTCAAATGTTTATGAAAGAACGCAGATCTGTTGATCATTTTAAAGTGCCGGCTCCTGTATATATTTTTTGAAGACCGCAATCAAAAGACAATTGAGGGGCAGCACGGCATCTATAACAAAAGCAGACAGACAGCTTCTAACAGATTTGAAGAGCCAATCTTTAACACACAGTGGCTGTGAATGTCACAGCAGTAGAAGCACTGCAAGGGTTTTCCATTTGTTCCTTAGGGTCG
>JAZGTJ010016892.1:0-12390 GCA_036877575.1 Botia almorhae
GAGGACTCTTTGGATTAGCACTAAAAACTCCAACTGCAGTGATTAGAAAACACATTAGTGTTGATCAATTAGGAGGCAAACGCTTCTCTTAATAATTGATGGGTGAAAGCAATTTACACAGTCGCTTAGTGGGCTTGTTACAGCATTGTCCAAAGGGCCCAGCAGATACAGGCGCCATGAGGTATTGATGCTGCTGCTTGGCCTGAATGCATGATTAAGCTCTCCAGGGTCATGGCAGACAGACGCACATACACACACATGCAGAGGCGCATACAAACACCCGCACACACACGACTCATTCCACTAATTGAGAACTCGAGGAGACCCTACTTGAGCTGTGCTATCCACTTACCTCAAACAAAGTTCAGGTCTGGAACCAGAGCCCCGAGGAACCCCCTCAAGCAGACTCAAGGCTGCCTCAATGACGTCCGCAAGGCTCCCTCTCCCCTCATTTTTGTGATTGGCTCACAGCACTGATGGGTGATGCTTTCCCCCTCTGGCCCCAGACAGTCGCACTCAGAGCCGGTCAGCACGGGGAGCGTGTCTCAGAGCGGAGGAGATGACAATAAATCACAGTACGGTCTGCAGACGGCCTGTCTGTGTATCACGGCTTTTTTAACCTTGTTTTCCTCCCCGCTACCCTTTTGATGTATATCACCATTAAGACTAATGGCTCTTCTCTCACGTAAGTCGTTAGCGCTCGCTAGGCGGCGATCAGGCCGGCGACCAGGAAGTGCCGATGTGGCTTAATAAATTAAGCAAGAAGCAGAAGAGACTGGAACCATATGAAGGTTAAGCACTAAATGAACTTTACTGAGTCGTACAATCCTTTTCACTGAGACAAAAAGTCAGGTAAACGCATACACCCTAACAGAGTAACCGCAGGTGTAGTGAAGTTTAAAAACCAGGAAATATCCAGATGTTTTATATTGAAGAGTTTATCTATTCAGGGCCATCATGTGTTTCAGTACAGCACAGTGTTACGAGTAACAGTAAACAATGAAGCAAACAATTAACCCAGTGTAGCAGAATACTAATCTGCATTATGAAAACATTATCGTGAAAAATTAAATTACAAAACAAACCATTACAACAAACCAAATGTTTCCTGTTCTTTTCCCTTTCTTTTTGTTTGGAAAAATGTCATTTTATTCCTCCGTCATCATTCACACACACACAAGCTCTGGTTTGGGTCGAGGAAAATACTTTCTTCCCCCCAAAACATGCACATATTAGTTTGAACAAACCAGCCAAAACATCAAACCACAAACTGTAAGACATGGAAGCATTTAAATCAGAAATGAATAAAAGCTGTGCTGTGTCTTTCTCTTCTGTACTTCAGTGTTTCGTTTCTGAGTGATGAAGAGCCAGAGTCAGTTCTCATCACTTCCACAGTGAAACCATGACGATGCTGCTGATCCAGCCTGCCCTTTAACTCTGTGCCTAAACAGCTGCCATGTGAGCCACTTACTGTAGCTGAAGGTCAGACGGACAGATTGCACAGGATGTTTGTCAGACATCACAGTAGACATCCCATTCACACGCAATAAGAAATGCTTTGTTTACTCTGAGGCTTTTAGTTATCATTTCAGAAACATGGCAAACAGATGCTTTAAATGGGAGATATTCCTTTTTAAAAGGTGTTTGAGGAAAATGAAAAAACAGAAGACAAATTGGCAAACTCTGATCCCTGGACCGTGTCCCTCGAGCTAGCCTTGTATTGAATTATAACAGCTATTTGCTAGCACAAGCACGGTGATATAAAAACACAGATGAAAACAGTTACTCTATTTTTGAAGACAACAAGTGAGGTGGATGGTTACTTTTTTTGAGAAGAAAAAAACCTCTCTCCTTCCGCTCCATCTTTCTCAAGCTGCGGCTCAACACACAACACACGCTGGTCACATCACAGGCATCTCGGGGACTGAGGGGGTCCTTTGATTCCAGCACACTGTGAGCATTAGCAGGAAAGTAATTAGGGTAAAAAGTTCAACCACAGCTCCATGTCTGCAGCTCTGCCAGAACACATTTCCTCCTCGTACACTCCACAGATTCACATGCATATTGGAAACAGTTTGAAATGAGTCTGTTGCAGAGGCCTGGATCTCGAGTGCTGGTGTACAGTGTTTAATTACTGAAGCATGAAGCAGACGGGGAAGACTGCGCAGGTCAGACTTACAGACTGAGAGCAACTTCTCTCAGTCTACTGACCTTTTTATCAACATCAAATTTGAAGTAAAAATGCTTTCTGTAACAAAGTTTTTATCATTTTTACTCACCTTTTTTTCGAACACCAGAAGCTGATATATTCCATTTAGTCTCCATCACTTAATTAATATCACAGTAATATTTACAGTCATGTACACGATGATGTTACTGCAATTTATCTTAAACATAAGAAGATGTGCGCTGATGGAAAACTCATCTGAGACAAGTGCCCTTGAAAAACTGTCCGAAACTTCAAAGCCATGAGAGTCCCGTGCTCAGAGGATGAGTTACGTGGCCATCCAGCGGGAGGGATTCTTCACATCCAATAAAATGCCATGACTACTTAATTCATGTTCTGTTAACTTTTAACATTATTTGTTAATAAACAAGACCTGATGCTTTAAAACACATTCAGCATGAGAGAGAACAGAAACTAAATACATTGAATACCTGCAGCCCTAATTAAAAAAACAGAATAACAAAGTTCATGTGGAAAATCAAATCCTTTCCAGATACAAGTGGTGGTCAATGGTGGATGGAACAGCACATGCATTCCTGACTAATTTGCAGGCCTGCCGGTCCCCAGCACCACACGGAGGGCAGCGTTTGGGCTTTGCTGTGTGGAAAATCACCAGATCCACAAACTGTTTAGACTTTAAACATAATCCCTCTGTTGATGAAATTATGTCAAGTGTGTCCGGCTGCAATTCTGCAATGAAGGACTAAGCGCACATGACTTCCCCTTTCTGCTTTGCTTTAATTTGCAAAACTTGTAATCTAATCCTAAAGGTGAATGAACCACTTTTTAAACCAGCAGCGCTGTATCGGCCAACACTGCAGTCTGTGTTCCATTTGAGTGTCAGGGCAGCATCCACACTGATGGTTAACAAAAGCTGTTATTTCAGAATGATTACATACTAAAAATCATGAACACTAAAAAATTGCGAGGACTTTGGTAAGTTTGAAAAACTATTTCAGGACGGGAAAAGAACCTGGCACACTACAGCCTTTCAAAAAAGGAAACTGGGGGGAAATACAGAGCCAGGCAATTCACCAGACACTTCTACTGGAATATAGCAGTGGAGTGGCAACACCAGTCACCCGGAGGCAAACAGTTCTGGTTTTCAACACAAGACATGATTTCAGCATAGAGCACAAAGCCAAACCACCAGAGTCTGTCTTCATGTCGGGGTGGAAGTGGAGGTTTGGCTGCATATACATGCTGGCAGAGCAAAGCTTCGATCTTGGAACAGTGTGGATGGTGCATCAAAGTGTGCTGAAGACAGACTTACAGATACTACTTCCTCATGAGGAATTAGTGAGTGAAGATCTGCTGCATTAGTTTTGGAGATGGCAGAAATAGCTGAGGGGAGGAGAGAAGCCAATAACTGATGCGCATATTTCTCACAGACTGCAGCGCTTCTCTGTCGCAGGTTCGAGGCTGCAGGTCGCAGGTTCGAGGTGGGGATGGGCCTGTGTGTGAGGTCACTCCCTGGCCCTCAGCAGAGGCCTCTAATGCAAGTTATTATGTAGAACAAATTACAGGTTTTCAAATGTACTTGGCATTTAAACATAATAACATGTAAATGTCACACACACAAACAAGGCTGTGGTTCCTTCACTGCATTTAAAATGGAACATTTCATTGGCACGTGGACTTTACTTTGACTCTGACATGTTTCCAGTCATGTTGTGTGTGCAAAAGGATGGACACAAGCTATTATAGCCATTGAATACATCACAACAGCTTGACTTGTGTACAAAAAACATTACACATCTGTCACAACGGTCCACTGTACTCTCCAAACAAACTGCAGTATATAAAAACCATGAATGTGTCATAAATTATTAATAATAATACTTATTATTATTAATGATTGTTTATTATTAATTAGGCCTGCAAAACAATTAAATATCACAATCAAATTTTTAAAAACATGCCAAAATTTAAAAAACACCATAAGCGATATTAGTCGCACAATAATGTAAACCGTTTGAATTAGAAAAGCCCTAAAAACATTTAACATTATATACAAAATAAAATTATATGCAAATTAATCATTAGTCCAGCCTTGCATTTAAACTGTGTGTGTGTGTGTGTGTGTGGCTGGAGATAACCAGACACGACCCGTTAATATGAAGGCCAGCGCCATGTTCGTCACACTAGGCCCTGCTGAAGGTGGAAGTGACGTGGTAATCGCACACTCACTCTGAAGAACCCAAGCTCTCGCACACACTGAGGAGTCGCTTTCAGCAAAGCTGTCAGTCTTGAGGGAACCTGCAGCTGGAGGGACAGACAGAGGAACGGTAATCACTAACCCACATAAAGAGAACACAAAGAGATCGCCCGTCAAATCTGACCCGAAAATGCAGCCACTGCGGCAGGGGGTGTGTTTACAGCATTACAACAGATGCTCTGTAATCAAATCTTGCCTTGAAATGTGCTTAAAAGTTAAATGCAAAAAGCGGGCACCTTTTTCCTCTTCGTTTTGACGTGCGCACCCACCCCGACCACAGAATAATGTCCTGATCCACACAGAAACTGACAGGGGTCAGATGAGATTAAAATACCAGCGTGCGAGACATTAACTGGAGACAGAACACAAACGGTCTCTCCTGGAGGAAGTCTTCAAAGCTTTACCAGTCTTTTGTCTGGCTGGCTTTCATTTCAGGGGTTCTGCGGGACTACAGAAGGCCGGTGGACATATTTTTGATGGAGAAAACATGTCGCATTCACAGATCCCATATTTATCCAATTCTGTTGATTTTAAAGGGAAGACAGAAACTTCCATTCGTGTCCAGATAGATGTTGTTAGTCTCTGTGATGCTGTCATTAGGGCAGCCGTGCCACAAGGCTAATCAGCTCCAGGAACACACGGGCCCTGCAGCATGACGTGAGTGTGCACGTGTCATTCTCAAACCCTTAACATCTCCTCTGTCATCAAACACTGCGACTGGTCACGATATCCAGTCATCCTGCAAAGACCATGGTGCTCTAAAACAGATGCCTTCTGCTTCAAACTACAATTAAACGATAAAAAACACGTCTGCGCCGCTTCGCTTGTAGCTGTGCGCTTCAATTTCGAGAAACAACTGGACTTTGAAGCAAGTGTTTTTAATTTGTATTTTGCAAAGAAGGAAAAACTTTTTCCTCTGCTTTCAATTTATATGGCATTGTATGGGAATTCCCGTTATATGGGAATTGTTTTCTGGAAGACAACAAATTTCCTGCATGTCAGTAAATAACACATTTACACGAGAGCCATTTGAATGTGGCTTTCAACAGAAGGATAAATTAAACAGAGAGGAAGGGATTGCTGGTCAGCTGTACAGTAACTATCACCTGGACATTATGTATATGTCTATTAGGTAGAGATTAATATGGCAGTACATTTGAGGTGAGGGGGAGAGAAAGAGAGAGAGAATAGAAGAAAAAGAGAGAGAGAGGAAACACGTGGGTGAGGTTTGTGTGGACAGGGTCAGTGTATGTGAGCTTTACAGCTCAACTGCTGCCATCTGTCACCAGCCTCTCAGCTATTACATCATTATTACAGCAATACACCAAACTGAGACTGCGTAGTTTGTTTCCCACTTTCTCTTTTTATTCACATGGATGTGTTGAAGACGCTGGGCAGAGAATGAAATGAACAGATTCAGTGAGTCACTGTGTGTATTCTTAGAAAGCAAAAGATCAATGAAAACATCCAAAATTCATGACCTCATGCAGATATTATAAAACGCTTTCCTGAGATGATTAACTGTAATCATATTCATCACTTTTTTAAAATGATATTAAATAGATAGTCTTTAACATTGGGATAATACCAAGACTGGGAAACCTTTAATATCTTAATTATAATTTTTTTTCACGTTTTATTTGACACTACAGAGAGATACCAAGTCTTACAGTCATTGTAAAGCAAAGCTTTGTGTGACATCTAGTGGAGCGAAACAGAATTACAGCAGCTAAACAAAACAAGTCTGTTTTATTGTTCTGTTTTCTAACCAGTTTACTTTGTCATTAAACTCCCAGTTAATTAAAAGACAGCATCACCTCCACATTCACTCCCTGACTTACTTCAGTCAGTTAGGGTGTGAATACAGACATCTGATTATATAAAACAGTTTAATGTCTGACCTAAAACACACCCAGCAGCTCTTTACAGTACAGAAACAGTAAGACTTCATTGTAAAAATGGGTTTTATTGACCTGTATAAACATAGCAGCACCTCCAGTTTAAAATGATAATTTCTTCCATACAGGAAACAAAACATGAACAAAAACATTGAAAACATTAATATGTTAATGAAAACCTTAAAATCATTAAAACAACGTTTAAAATGCATAATCCATAGCTCATGCTTGCTTCCAAAAACATTAAACACCGGATCAAGATTTAACACCGCTGAACATGACAGGTTTCAGAAAAACAATGTACAGAAGTAACTACACTGTTGCTTCGAGTGAAATCTCTTCAGACAAAGCATTTCTGAAACAGATGTTAGCTGCAGGGAAAGATCTTCTTAGAAGACATGAGTTCTTTTGGCCATATTTTTTTCCATCTTTTGTTTATCATTTTTTCCACACTTCCCCTCAAAAAAATCCATCTTCCACAAGGACAAATTCAACTTAAAGTAATAAAAATATTCCCTAAGTCGGTTCGTCATGTCTGCGTGACTAAACAGTAACACAGTTTTACTGAGCCAGTGACGCCTAATGTAGGAAATGAAAAAACTCGTTTAAATTCTGAATAACACATCGTCTTTTCATTCGTTTTTGCAAAATAGTACAACACGCCAAATTATGGGTGTTGTGAAGGGAAGCGACGCTTCTGATGTTGTTACTTGTTTCAAGATTTGGTTTTCAGTAGCTTATATGAACTTAGTCTGATTATTCAACATGAATGTACAGTTTGTATAGTAATAAAAATGCAAATGTCAGCAAACACATACAGTCGTTGTCCCGTGCTGCTGAAGCAGAACATTCTCAGACTGGTTCTGGCTCTTGTCGCTGCTCCGCGCCGAGTTCTGTTTGCTCTGTGTTTGTGGTGATACACATGAGGACTCTTTAGGTGGTGTGTGTGGAGGACTACAGCGAGACTTCTTCACTGCAGGTGTGGTGGAGTCCTCTAGCGGCCGTTTGCTTGTAGGCACTTGGTCATAATTGGGCTCATTGTTCAGAGAGTTACTACTGAGGTCTTGGTAGGGCAGGTCCTTTGAGTCTGTAAGGCCCTCAGCAGATGATTCAGCACTTTCACAACTGTTTGATTCACAGCTCCTGTCTCGCTGCTCCAGGATTGGCTGTTCTACACTCGCAGATGCAGGTGAATCTTGAGGTGGAACCTTAAACAAAAAAAAGAAAACTATACATGAAGTTTGAGGGTGATTGATTTGTTTCATTAGCTAAATCCATACAACAGAAAAACAACAGCCTCACACCATTTAGCAGGCCTGAATTCATTGGAATTGACACAGAAATTAAACAATAATTCGAATATTGCTTTTCAGAAATTGCATTATAACGAGCCAGTTTAAATCCTAACCTGAGTGCGCAAAGAGTTGAGGCAAGATGTGTAAGCAGAGCCACACTTTGGTCCCTGTAGATCATACACAGTCTCGTAAGGCGGCAGGCAGTCAGAAGATGTGCCGGACGGCTCCAAACAGATAACTATAGCGCTGGTGTTGTCAGCTCGAAGCATGCGCTGATTCCATCTCATTAATGCGTGATTCACCAGCAAAACAGCACTGGCAACATTTCCCTTTCGCTTCTTTGTCTGTGGAAATCAAGCAAATGTCACTTAGAGAATCATCAAACCAGATTTCTTTTGAACACCTCCTGGTGTTCTGCTCACCGTGGCCTTGTCGTTCTCCTGACAGATGCACACAGCCTCCTGTGCTGACACCATGTTCCACAAGCCATCACTGCCCAAGATGACGTACCGGTGCCGTTTCAAATCTAGCTTGATAACAGCAGTATCCGGTTCTGGTGACACAACAAACTCTCCGCTGTAGAAGTCATAGCTCCACAGATCACCTGAAGACCGTATAAACATGCAAACATTGTGATTTTACACTGGATAACATTAATAATAGTAACTGATAAATCTCCAATCATTTAAACAAACAAGACAATAGCACTTTAAACTAGACAGATTTACTCAGTAAGGGTTTGATGACATTATATGTTTTTTAATTTCACAAGTGCTTGTTCGTTTGAATCACATTGGTTCGGTCTTGCTGTGGGTGTTCTTGTAGAAAGACACACAGATGTTTAATAATAACAGCAAGTTCTCTTAACCTGATGCTTGTGGTTCTTTTTAGTATCTTACCAAGAGCTCTGGCCACAGCCAGAAATGGAATCTGATCAATAACGGTGCTCCTTCTTACTGGTCCATTGTGGGTGAGTCGAGGTCTCTTCCACACCACCCTGTTCACTCCAGACTTTTTAATCACACTGGAAGACAGATGTGACAAGAAAGATGTTCCTAATTCTGTTCCCTGTTTATCTGTGCGGTGCACACCATTGGTTTACACTAGCCATGTGTGTTCTGCTATATAGAACAACTCACCTGCCACCCAGACCCTCTATTCTCTCTCTCTCCTTTGGGAGGTCAGGTTTGTGGTCCTGCGTCATCTCTACTGCTCGGATGAACTCATCAGAGGGGTCATCCTGCACCCCCAACACCACAGCTGAGTCCCCGACATGAGCCACATACAGGCGGTCACGGCGCATCACCACAACACTCGCTGTGGTGCCAGAGGTGCTGGGCAATCCTGTGACAGTCTTCGGCCATTCAGCTGCAAACATCAGAAAGAAGAGCAGTTAGTTTCCAAAACAGATCGAAACATGACCACACACAACACGGACACATTTAAACAGTCGTTCATGCACAGTCAACTAACAAGAATGAACAACTGTATTTGCATCAACGTCACCAAAGATTCATAGATGTTGTACAAATATATTGTTCACTGTTAGTTAATGTTAGCTGATGTATTAACTGATGTCAACAAATCTGGTATCAAAAGAATTAATATCACAGAAAGAATTATCATCACTTTGGAGAGTAAGGTACAGATCTGAAGAGTGATAGACTGTGATTTTCAGATGCAGAACATTATTCAGAGTTTAAAACGCCTGCATGAGACACTTTTTGACGGGGTTTATTTAATATAACCCACACACGTTCCCACACAACAACATCAGCTGTTCAGATCATCTGCCTCGCTACACGGGTCTTTTCATCTGCTACAGGATGACTGTCAGATACGTAACTTACGTAGTTTTTTCCACATGGCATGATGGCACGAGATGAATCCCTTGCGTAAAGCCGCGCACACCTCGTCGTCGTCACCCGACCAGAAGCCTCTTTGTTTTTTGATGTGGTCCCACAGATGGTTGCGGGCGAAGCGCGCGGCGTCCGGACCTCCGTGTCCATCAAACACTGCGAACAGAGCCACAGCCCGCGGGCGACGGGGCGAGCGGCTCGAGGGCATCGACGCCTGCTGAAGCGTCGAGCCAGTCTCGTCATCCTGAACGTATGTAACCGTAATAGATCCCGGGATGGAGTCTTGGATTAACGCGTCCGGGTTTTGCCCCGCGGAAAGGTCTCGTGCCTCGTCCGTTTCGGCGGCGTTCAGTTCATCCTCTGTGGGCTCATCCTCCTGCTTCATCGTCAGTATGTCCTCCATGTATTTCCTGCCGCCTTGATCGTAATAAATACTGGCTCGGCATGAAAACATCCCGTCCATTGTTCGACAGACAGGCAGCTGGAGCAGCAGAGCGGTTTAGTGTTTTTGGGCAGAGGTGAGGGGGTGCGAGTTTCCTCTTTGTTTACCTCTGATGTTGTGAGCATGCGCAGAAACGTCGCGAATTCACGGGGTACCCGGAAACTTGGAGACAGACCTTCGATCTGATGAGGATTCTGTCTAAGCAGAATGTAAGTATTCAATATTAATAAATAAAATATCACGAACACGCACAAACTTCAGTTTAACAAAATAGTGACTGCTCGTGTAAAATCTGTAATACATATTATACATTGTGTGTGGTGTGTATTGATATTAGTTTAATATATAATAGTATTCTTTCTACTGGGTGACATATTTTCACTCACAGTTGGTGACGACATGATGTGATTTGTTATACCCAATTTAATGACTTTTATTTTGAAATTCTACCCAGTTTGAAGCTCGTCCGGAAATGGAAGCCATGCATAACGGAAGTAGATACAGAGCGGTAGTGAGCTAGTCGAGTGCACCTTACAAGCCGCTTCCAGCAGCGCTTGTCTGAGGTAGAAAGTTTATGATGATGTAGCACGCTACACTTACATATTGTTTGCTTGTGTCGTTGTAGGATTGTGTTGTAATTGTGTCGTCAAATGCTTAATATACGTTTACAAGCTTCTATGCTTGTTTTATGACCATACCATTAGCTTCCTCTGTTTTAGGTACGAGCCAGAGTTTCTACAGGTTACCAGCCATGGTGAGACTCGCTGTTATTCTTTTCTGTTCTGCTTCTCTAGAGTTACAGTTGAAAAAACCTGAATGAAACCTGCTGTTGCCATGAAAACAGATGTCTGCTTTCAAAAGACTGTATGAGAATGGTTTAGTGTATTACATGCTTTCTGCGTGGAATGACCGTCCCATAACATAAATATGTATGTAATGTTACAATAACAGCGCTGGTCTTGCTGGGATGATACATGCCTGTGACTACTAGCTGCATGCACAAATCTCTGGGACAGTTCTCATGGTCTTGTATGTCTCTGTCAGTCTGCTGCAGTGGATCTGAAGACGAAGGAGGAGAAAGATGCCGAGCTGAACAGAAGGATTGAAGCTCTGCGGAAGAAGAATGAAGCTTTGATGAAGAGATATCAGGTCAGTTTTTTGGGGTGCTGGAATTGATACACTGCTGCAACTCTGCCCATCTGTTTATCTGTTCCTGTGTTTATCTCTCTCTTTCTTATGCCAAGCTTGATGGTTTGTAACTTGATCTGACTTTATTAGTTCATTTAGAGTACATGTCTTTCGCTTGGGTCACCAGGAAATACAGGAAGATAAGAAAAAGGCTGAGCAGGAAGGCATTGCCGTGACAACGCCTCACAAGCCACACCCTCACGAGCCGGAGTCGGAACAGAGGAACACAGAGGAGAACCTAACTGTGACAGTCGACTTGTCCCGTCCAGCTGTGGTGAGGCAGAATATTTCCATAACATTTACCATCATGACAGTTTGTTCTCATACATTCCCATTTTCAAGAGAAAAAGAATGTATGGGGACCACGTGCAGACGTGTTGAATTGCCTGATTCTAGTGTTTCTAAACTACCTAATCCTGATTCACAACAGTACGTTTATAATAATGATTTATAACTTGAGCTTTAGGTCTGATGTCTCGAGAAATGTCAGTTTGGCTTCATTTGACTTCAGCATAGGAAAGAATCCTCTCGTTTTTTAATCATGCACTGAGAACCACTGAATCCTTGCTTTCTTTCTAGGATAAGCGTGTCCTGAATGACAGGAAAGCAGCCAGTAACCGTGGTGATCATGACCAAGAACGAGACTCCAGTCGGCCTCATGGTGAGAGCCCCCCAAACAGAACCGGCTCAGGCCGACTGGGCAGAGGTTACTACCGCGGGGGCAGGAGAGAGCCTCGTCCACACAAAGATGAACCACGGCCAGACAGACAGCCTCAGCATCATGAAGGTGGTAACAGTCCTGCTGTTAGTGAACGCTCCTCCAGAGGAGGACACAGAGGAGGAGGAACACAGGGAGGATCTGACAGGAAGTCAAAGGTGATCCCAAAAACGTGGCTAGCAATAGGAGTGAAGATGGTAAAGCACACGTGATGCTGTTTTGTTTGATGTGGTGTTAAAAATGCATCATGATCAATGTCTTTGTCCACCTCTTCTTCTGCAGGAGTGGGAGGAGAAGAGAAGGCAGAACATAGAGAAGATGAATGAAGAGATGGAAAAGATTGCAGAATATGAGAGAGGTCAAAGGGTACGTGTTAGTCCACCCAACCTTTCATCTTGCAATTTTCCATTGATCAGATAAGTTTTTAAATAAACTGAATGTTTCTCCTGTGCAGGCTGATGGAGAGAGGAACCCCATCAGGAACTTCCTGGATGACCCTCGACGCAGTGGGCAAATCCCAGACGCCGACCGCAAGGAGGGCAGCC
>JAZGTJ010016893.1:0-12389 GCA_036877575.1 Botia almorhae
CATGTCCGCAGATCACACACCGTCCCTGTCCAGGACACACGGCCTTCTCCGCGGCCATCGGACCCGGTCATACGGCAGTCTGGTGTCTTCATTATCACCCATTAGACAACGACGAATTGAACACAAAGTTAAGCCCGGCGACACATTGCAAGGATTGTCATTAAAGTATGGCGTGTCGGTAAGTTCCCAGATAACGCAGTTCTGCAGATGCGTAGATCTGTGTATTGTGTTGTAGAGGTTGGTTGTTCTATATAGACAGACGAGCGATATGCATTAACCTGCTAAATAATGCTATATGATAATGCTTTGTATTCTGAAAAGCATCACTACAACATCTCTGCTATTTGCATCAAGCTGCAACTGAATATATGTAACTTTCTGAAGCATTAAAATCTTTCAGTTATTGCAAACCATTGCGATATGCACATTTGCCGTTTTCCATATATTGCGCAGCCCTATACGACTCTTATATAAACAGAAATATCATATAGACCGCCATCTGTTTTCTGTATAGATGGAGCAGATCAAGAGGGCAAACAGACTGTACACAAACGAGTC
The DNA here is from genome assembly GCA_036877575.1 of Botia almorhae. Lineage (NCBI taxonomy): Eukaryota > Metazoa > Chordata > Actinopteri > Cypriniformes > Botiidae > Botia > Botia almorhae. The sequence continues at coordinate 559 of JAZGTJ010016893.1, forward strand.
AATATTCCTGAAGGAGTCCCTTGTCATCCCTGTTTTGAAGGAGTCTTTATCTTTCACTAACGGTGTAGACTTGACTGAGGACAGTTCATCAAAAACGCACTCGGAGGTTTCTGATGAGAACCACGAAAGTCAAACAGCCTGTAGTAAACTCGATGCTGATCTGTCACCAGTGGAATACCTGAAACAGATCGACAGCCTGATCAGCCAATCAAAACAAGCTGCTATAAAGACCTGCCAGGAGGGAGAGAAGCAGTAAGTTGTCTGTCTGAATGAAATGATGACTGTAGTCTTTTGTCATGGTTTTATAGATTGTAATTATTGGCATTACTAGGGAGTTAAAATTAAGCTGTTAATGTAATTCAATGGAAGCACCATGAGTCATATGTCTGTCTCTACTTGGGTGGGGTTATACAGAAATCAGCTGGGCCATTACAGTCTGGCTACACCTATTTGGAAAGTCATTATTTGCCTTTCTAAATAAACCATTAGGTGGTGTGTTTTTTTTGCCTTTCATTTCTCTTGTGTGTTTACCTACAACAGAACTTTTAATTCATTTATACATTAGGCAGATGCTTTTATCCAAACCAATATACGGCTATACATTTGTACAAGTGTGTGTGCTCCCTTGGAATAAAACCCATGACCTTGCTGCTAACACAATGCTTTACCAGCTGAGCTACAGGAACATAAAACGTCACTTTTGCTTTGTTGAAAGGTTCTCCTTTATGGAACAACTCCGTTATGACAGGCCGGCCTCCAGCACAGCATCCTGCCAGCAGCCTGTACTGGGAGCAATTCCCATTACAATCACCAAACGGACCAGGAATTTGAGAGACAGAGAGGATGAGATCTTTCAGCTCTGAGCTGCGTATTAGGGCTTCCAGCGCGCATTCTGTGGATTTTGAACTGTGAATAAGTTAAAACATTTTTAAGGGCTTCCTGTTCCGGTTTCATGCCTAAAACGTCAGCAGGAATTATTTTTGGCGATAGAGATTGCAAGCATGTATGGTTATGGTTGTGAGATATTTGTAAATGCTGTAATATGAAACTGCTACCAGAGCTTTAGACAGGCACGTGTAAGCACTGTAAATTCTAATGCTTAAATGTGAATTGTAATTCAAGGCAATGCTGCTGTATTTCTCCCACATTAACCAAAGTAGTTATGGGACATTTTGAGTATAGTGTGGACACTTGCTTATTCTTGTACATGAGCAATAGAACCGCCCAGAAATGTAACTTGAACAAATAGTACATATATGGCAGTTTAGGGTTAAAGGTAAAAATGTATATTTTTAGCTCAGTGTGCCACAAGACTTCAGATATTTATTAATCTGTCAACTTTGTGAACAGTGAAGTTTTGCACTTCAGTCATGTGTATATTTTTCATTGTTCCGTTTTGTTCTGTTCAAGCATCTAGTGCCATAGATAATTATCAGAACACAATAAAGACTTCCATTGGGTTGGTTGTCTTGTAATGCGTTGCATCAGTTATTTGTGAACTTTGAACTCGTATCCCTTCACAGTGAATAAATACAGTATGACTCGCTCTTACATTCATCACTATGTTAAAAGAGATGATCAAAGTTAATGTAACTAAAGCATTTGTATTGTTTGTATTTTCTTGTCTCTTTTAAACATGAACTGCATGTTGCTCAGCAAGTTTTGTTTGTTGGCAAAAGTACAAAGCTATTATGCAAGATTCACACAGTACCAAAAAGTAAACAGCACTGCACTGTATTTAATAGATGTAATAACAATTGATGAGAGCTGTGCTTTGTTATTTATTCATTCCAATTTAGATCACAGCAGATCACCCTCCGACATGTTTGATCCTGTGTACTATCAAAACAGATGCGTCTAATTTGTAGTGCCATGCGCTTCATGCCTATAACCACAGGTAACACTAGATGGCGGTGCAAACAACTTTGCCTATTAAGTCATGTTATTTACCGAACTGGACCACACAATATAGTCTAATTTACAGCAAAGTGGTGGAAGCCCAGTGGTTTGAACATTATTACACATAAGTAGTCTCACAAAAGTCAAAGAGTTCATATTAAAATACTTTAAAGTTTGATCTTAGCTCGCAACAGTGGCTGGTATTAACTTGTGTTAATAGTATCAGGCCACTGAATGTGAACATTTGTTAACAGCACAGCAGCTCTGTTTCAGAGGTTAAACTGAAGTCTCGTGCCCTCAGCTGGTCCACAGGGTTCTCGTTTCGCCTCTTTGATTGCAATGTACAACGTTTCAGTTCACAGGTGGCCCTGTCAACCCTCCTCTGTTCTCATAGAGTCCCATCCTCCAGCAGTTTGTTAAGTCCGTTGCAGATTTTGGTAAGGTGGGGCTTAAGGGGCCCAGATGGATTGTAAAGTTGGGTGAGGAGCTCGGGGTCAGAGTAATGATTGAAGACGTGGTTGATGCGTCCATGAGATTTATCTGTGAGGTGAGTGTTTACAAGCTTGAGTATCATGTCCCTACATTCTTTTAGGATCTCTGACATAACTGCCTTGTCAAATGTGAAATCTACCTGAAAGGGGAAAAAGAACTTCAGTTAGTATCAAGTACATTGCAGGTTGTTGACAAAGATGTCATGGTTTAGTTTCATTGCTAGTTTGCTTTGCTGAAATCTGGACTCGTCTGGACCAATTTATGGCACAAAACGATCAATTAAACGACAAATAATTACTTAATGAATCAATTGTGATAAAAAAAGAGTAAATTTGATAGAAAACAGTAAAACATAAAACAGTAAAGGCATATATGGTGTGACTACAAACTGCCTTTCTTATTCGTTCATCTCGATTTTTCCGTTACTGAAAGTTGCACTCAAACAGAAATCCTGTTTCTCAAACGTTCACACATTGTCACTATTTGATTATTTATCAATAAATCTGTATTTACTTTATAACCTTATATTCATTGCCACAAATGGGCCTCATTTATATTCAGTTACTATGCCCGTTACCGATAAACTTTAGAATAAAATACATTTGATTACATATTTATATGAACTTAAAATGTCATTTTTTCTCGCCAGATAATTGACATATGACTCGCCCATCAGCGATGTGTATTCCATTCACCACACATACCCATTCCGTTTTCGCCGACTTCGTTTTGATTTACTTTGCATTTTGTTTTCATACTTGTTATTCGTTTTGCCATTTGTTATTCTGCACTTCCCGAACCATTTTAAATGTGAACCGGCCGCATTCAGCAAGTACACACTACATTTTCTGACAGACACACAGCATAAAGTTCATAAACCACCGCTCCTAAGTGCAACGTGCAGGTGTTGTTTACCTCGTGGAAGCTGATGGCTGTCATAGCTCCCTGGCGCAGTTTCTTCTTGAAGCTCTGAGCCAACTGTAGCTCCTCATCGTTGAATCGATTGTGCCTGAAAAGGACTCCGATCTTCACCACAACCTTAATGAGGTCCTTCACCACCTTCTGCGCCTCTGATCGGTTCCCGGTGTACTCCTTCGACACGCGGTACAGCTCATCCAGAATCTCGCTGCTGGTGTCGTCAATGAACATCTGCACTACGGACTTGCTGGCCATCTGGCTCAGGATCTTCTTCTGGGCCTTGAGAGCCATGTCCCTGGAGCTGAACGTCTCCATGTCTTATGAGGAAAGAGGGAATCGAGTAAGCCAAGACGCTAACATTTTTGCTTTGTTGATTTGATGCGTTTTCTCTCTGTGTACCTCTTGCTCATAACTTTATAACGTTGAGTTAATTTAAAGCTACTAAAACACGATTTAACAGACTACAATTTAAAAAACATTTCTTAGTGTTTATTCCCAAAAGTCGGTCCCAAACTGAAGCGATGTTAGTAGAATTGCAACAAAAAGCAGGTGTTATATGACGTTAAAACAGGGAAGGGGCATATGGAAATATTCCCATGATTGTATGTTTTCCTGGGTATTGTCTTTTCAGTTTTTCTTACTGTAGACTGTCAGGGAGAAGTCCCCCTTAGAGTCCCACCATAGGGACGTCCCCCCATACATCACATAAACACCACTCATTCCTATGACGTGTCATCATCTCCAACATCAAACACACACCAAACACATTACCGCCACAATGACAAACAGGCATCTGTGATCAGTGTGTGCATATATACTTGTTTTCATTATGAGGTTTATTGAGTTTGTAGGTAATGGAATGTCATTCCATTCCATATCATTTGTATAAATCGAAATGTTTAAAAGCTAATTTTCAATGCACATTAATGATAATGTTTGGGTGGTCCAACACATAGTTTAAGAGCGCTTCACTGTTTGTGTAGTCAAGAAAACGTGCAAAGACAAGCATAGGAGAGAGGATCATTGCATAGTACCCACAAGTTCTTACTTGAATCAGAAAGATTGTATCAGGATAGAAGAATCTATATGGGGAGAAAGTCTTCCATTCTTTAGTGTCTTCCATTTTGTGTGGTCTATGAACTACAGCTTGCGTATTTTGCTATCTTATTGCAGCAAAAATGTGTAGTTTTTAGTCGTTGTTGATTTAACTTTATGTGTAGCGTTTATTTAAAACTGTGAGCTACAGACCCAGAGATGCTGATGGTTTTTGTTTGCACATCAGTTCTGTATCAAATCCAAATGATCTGCACAGCGTTCATTTAAAAGAACCGGGACATGCCAAAAGTGATGTCAGACCCCTGGGCGACCATTAGCTGTGTTGTTTTTAAATCCTATTCTGTTCTATGGAGAACCAACATGATTAAAATTGAATTTGGTAAGAATTTTATTTCCTAATGAAACGCGCATTAGAACGTGCGCTAACTTCTGTGACGCGGAGCATCAAAACAACTGCATAACTGCAGATTTGAACAATTTTGTATTTTGTACAGTTCAGATGTACTGTGAAGCACCGTCGTTGTGGCGTTTAACAGTCATCACTTCCTATTTAATCTGTTGTTTTAGATCCGATTACAGTGAAATGGATAGACGTCTGTTGTTTGAGCAATCGCTGTGCTGATGTCATTTAGGCCTCGCAGGCTATTGGATAATAAAAACTAAAAGCTAAATGGCTATTGAGGCATTGTTTTTAGTAAACCTGATTTTGGTCTGTTTCCATTAGTATGTAATGCGTAATTTTCACCATCCAATCTATTCCAGATGTATTAAATCAAATCCTGCTTAATATTTTTTATTCTTGTTTTTATCTTGTTTCCTATGAAAATATTTTTTTAGAAGCAGCAAAACTAGTTTAGAATGACAAATGACATTGACGTTTATTAATTGTATTAAATGGTATCCAGATACACCTGTAAATAGTTAGATGTTCATGGATTTGTGAGGCCTGCATCTAGTTTAGATTAAGATTAAGACTTTTAGTCCTATTCAAAGAATCTAAGACAATTTAAAGCCCAGCAAATTCATTAGTTCATATCTTCTCAGTCTCCTGATTGAGTCATTTGCATTTACAGTGATCTGAAATGGCTGCATGTATCCACTCTTCTGATTGAAATGTTTGTCACAGACAAGGTAAATATTTAGCATTCCACAGATAGCTTCAGCACATGGCCTGAGGCTGTGTGTGTGTGTGTGCGTGTGTAGATAAAGCCCAGGGGATTTGTAGGATGTTAGGAATCATTCTAGTGGTCCACAGAAGTCACCCTGTCATTATAAAGAAGCAAGTCACAGCACAAACACCAGTGGCAGCAGTATATAAAGACAGGTCAAAACCTGCTTTGGAGCAACATTGGACTTTAGCTTGTTACTAGCGGCCCACTCTGTGGGGTTTTTATTTAGAGGGGAAAAACCTGACTTTTACAACAAACTTTTTAACAAAGGAAGATTGTGGAAATTCCTGTTGTATAAGTGTGAGGGGGGGAAGCGTGTTTGGCTCTAGGCTAGTTGTGCTTTAATTAATTAAATGCAAGGTAGGCAATTCTTGTTATGCTATCTTAAAGTCACATCACATTCTGATAGCAATCACGAAGTAAAGTAGTCTTAATTTATATATATTTACATCTTCTGTGGATAACTCAGGACCATAAAATGTTCATCCAATCATTTTGTTCGGCCCCGATGCAATGATAGGATGTTCTACTACTAGTCAAACTATATTTGCATCATGTCCATTTGTATAGGAGGAGGTGTAGCTTTGGAAAGTGCTCTTAACGGAGCTCAGAATCGTACGCTTTCAAAGCTAGCTTGCTGTTGCTAGCCTCTCTGAAATTGCCTACTTTGAAGAGAACGAGAGCAGTGTGTACGAAAGTCACAAATGAGCTCTCAATAGTATTTTAATTGGTTGTCCTAGACCACAGTGAGATTAGATGGAGATCAAATTTATGAAGACTTTATCTTAAATCTCCAGTAATCCCCGAAAATCATTACTACACCTCTGTCCCAGCACCTGAACTCAAGATCTGAGTATGTGATGATGTCACGGTTTGTGCAAAACATCCCTTATTACACAATGCTGCCCGTCCCTTAAATAATTTACTGACACTCTCTGTATGTGTATGTATGTGCAGTCTCTTATTCATTGTGAGAGACACTGTTTTTGTGAGGCGACCAAACCATGTGCATAGCTGATCGTGAAGGAAGTGAAACTTTGGCACAGCTTTTAGGCAGATTTTTTTTAGTTAATGCACACCAGCTAATGTCATCTGACACTTGCTGCTATAAGAAGGCCAACAAACTGTTACTGTATACTGAGTCACTAGGGCATTGCTGTCTCTGACCAGATCAATGTTGAGAAGTTTAACTGAGTTATGATGCCATCATGCTGTTTGCTTCAGTAGAATTATCTCGACTGTAACTGGAAGTTGTGCTTTATTCAGATTACCGGCATCTGTTTGGACAGTGTTTTATGAACGGTCCACCCGAATGAAACATCATTTTTCCCTGTGTTTCGCACATTTATGGGAGTGGTTGAATAGCAAGAACAGGTTTTAACCTGAAATTGTTGTCCAGAAAACCTGCATGTATTTTTAGGCTCACAACAGAAGCACAACTGTAAATATTACATATACCTCTCTTGGTGTTGTATCTTTTTTTCAACATTCCCTGTTACACTTTTCTAAGCATTTAATCAATTAGCATTTAATTAAGTTAGTAACAATAGATGTTTCTCTGCTGGTGTGTAAATGATCACAGTTCTCCCACTGTGATGATGAAGAAAAGCACCAGTGAAACTCACCTGACTTTTCTCTCGTTCTCCCTCCTGCTTTTCAAACCCTGTCCTCCGTCTACGCTCAGATCGGGTGGTTAAAATCCAGCTCTTGATGATAGGGTAATCTCCTCAGACAGGTCAAATCAATCCAGGTCCTCAACACAAACTCTGTCTTGTGCTCACACCACAGTAACAAGATAATTTGACTTGCACTTCCTTGAGGAACTGAATGTATAAAGACACACCCCTGAGCCTCTCTGTCTCTCTCTGTCTCTCTCTGTCTCTCTCTCCCCACCCTGTCAATATGTGAGCTGCTGACATGGTATCTTTGCTTGCCCTAACAAGTGCAACCCTTGTAAAGAATTTAGCAGTAATCCTGGATGCAGCTCAGTGAAAGGGCAGGTTTAGCTTCTTTGTGATCAGTAGATCTGGTATTCAGCAGCTACACTGGTGTCATCACTGCTCTCTTCTCTTTTAGCTTCTCTTTCTACCCCCTGAAATGACATCATAATTCTATAAGTTTAAAAAAGGATGTAAGTGATCCACTGCAGCTGATCACAGTTTCTGAATGATGTGTTTCAGTCGGATTTAGCAACAGTGTTTTGTTTGCTGTTATATTTGTTTTGTGATGACTGACTCACCCATGGCTTTATTTTCAGTGGAATGCTGCTATTGCTTTGCATGATGACGAGCAGTTACGGACAGTTATTTGTTGCATGCAAATGAACACATGTGGGGACATTTTGGTGATTGGCTGTGCTTGAAACCGCAAAGAGTGATTGTCCCAAAATATGTATATAACACAAAATTATATATACATAAAATATACATCGAATTAAAAATTGTGCTCTGTTATTATTTATTTTGCAATAGTAATTGGCTGACTTTGTTATTCCACACACTACATGGCTACATATTAAATAAATACGTTGACATAAAATATTGATTTGAGTTCAGTTGACTTAAGACAGTGCAGGATATTGGTTGTTAGGGACAGTGAGCAATTATACAAGCTCAGTGGTGATTATATGAAAATATTTGATTGCAGAATGCAATGCTTGACCAATCACAAATGTGTAATGAGTCATTATAGATTTGATTTGTTAATCAACAACATATTGGCAGGAAGGGACATGTTTCCTGCTCAGGCAATGCAGATGCACACAGACTAATTACAAATCCCTGATAAGCTTTTCGTGTATTTTACTCTGAGTATACACAAGTATATAATGATTGTTTAAACGCATTACATTCTTGCTCATTTGAGATTCTGTGGCTTTTTCTTAAGCAGGTAATTATGTTCTATATATTTCATTAAATGTCAGTGGCCTAACATACAGACACTAGACAAACAAGCCATTTCACTACACATAAACATGCCGTAATGTATGTAAAGCTGGGTGGTACCGTAAGAGCGTTTTGTTTGCCCCTTTGTAGTGTAGATGTGTTATTGTTTAGTAACTAAAATTAGAAACTGCTGTGCATTGAATTGGTGCGTTGTGATAGAAACTCGCCCTTTGGGCTAATGTCTGTTCGTTTGTAATGGGACACAACCGTCCTTACTAAATATGGCTGCTTATCTGTCTGTTATCTGAATGGAAACCATCTGGGTGTATGCACTAATGCATATGGACTACAAAAGGAATCTATGCATGTGGCTCTTAAATTAAAGATTGTTTACAGGCTGTACAATTGGTTGGATTCTGACCTCAGATAAACTCATTCTAATATTATAGCTGTGTGAATCTTGACATGTGACAGAAAAAACTGTCGATGCTTTTCTGCAAAGAGCGTTTGGGCAAAGTAAAAATTGAGCTCGTCTCCAAGGCAACCGACAGGAAGTGTAGTTTAAGTGGTTTCCTGGATGGCTTCCTCTTTATCACTGAATGATATCTGACATGTTGTGTGTGCGTACAAGTGTTTTAGAGACAAAGCATTAAATATCACGTTTTAAAAGCTAAAAAGCTCTGTTTGATTGAATTGAATTAAATATACATCTGGAAAGCCAGGAAAATGTGAATACGTACATGGCATCTTAATCTGGAATGAGGGTGCATTTCCAGATTTGTGTTGCATTTATTATAGCGTTACCTTTGTGTGGTTGCTAATTGTTTAAATGATTTGTGCTAGTAGAATGTAGTAAAGTATTAATTATATATGTATAAGTTGATGGCCTTGGATTGCACACTGGTAGTTATACTGTTGTCTGCTTCCTGGTTTATCTTGTATCTCGGTGTGTTTACTTGTGCAAGTGTGTTTTGGGTACGTGTTTGTACATCTGTGTGTATCCAGTGTGTGCAGATCTTTCTGAATGTAGTTATATGTCATTTTGATGTGCATGGGTTTGCGTTTTATTTAGATGACGTGAGTTTATCAGATGTGTTTTCTCTTCAGCAATGTATGCATTTCTTCAAACTGTACATGCAAAAATATAATGTAAACACCCTAATTGACATAATGTAAATCACATTTAACGTTTAAAAAGTACAGTAATTGAATGATTACAGGGATTAAGGACATGTCATGCATAAAACTGAAATTCTTAAAACATCTGGAAAGTCTGGATTAAAACTGTACATGCAAATATGCTGATATATTCAATACAGATTCATTTGAACATCACATATGTTTATTATGAACACATTTAGAGACAGTTATTCAAACTCTTGAAAGAGGAAGTGGCAGCCGGAGTGCATTTGTTGTGCTGCCATTCTGCTGAATGTTACGGAGGAGGTCACCCCTCCTCCTCCCTGCCGCCAGAGGGAGACATCACCAGAATACTAACTGGCGTTTTTTATACAGAATTACATTTGAATGGACGTGTAGTGCCCTCAGTAAGCTTTGGGACAGTAAAGCAAAAATTGCTTTGCAATTTTTTGTGGAGTAAAATTTTTTTTGCTGTGGAGTAAAGAAATCTTTTATTATTAAAAGATGAATATGAAGCAAAAGTACAAAATTTCACATTTTGTTATGTGGCTTTTTCAACATATATATCTCACAGTTGCGTTTCTAAGTGATCGGCTGTGTCCTGTTTCATTTTGTTCGCACATTTAAAACAGGGAATGTGTAATATCATTTCTGTCCATTGCTTCTAAAGTCTGAGTCTTGCATTCTATGAGAATAAACCAAGATAAAGACGAGGGAGCTGACTGAAAAACAGTGAATAATTTGCCTCACTTTCATATTTTGATTATAATTGATCATTTTTTGATCATGATTTCTTGACTCCACAGCAAACAGAGCACTGTGTGTGTGTGTATATATGTATATATATAATATAAAACCCCCGCTTGGGTGTATTTGTGTGGCGACTGACAATTGTTTTATACAGTTGTCAGAAATCATGTCCTGCTCTGTACTCAAATGAGAGGACAAACATGTTTTCCAACAACAAATATTATCACTCGGATTTATTTACTTTCAGACTGTGTGCCAGAAATATCATACAATTTAGCTCTCCAGCTAAGCCACGTAAGCCAAGTGTTTTTGGCAGATCTGAGAGAAATCTGTACTCAAAACCTCCGGGTTTATGTTCCACAGTTAGATTGTTTCTTCAGATTTACTCATTTCGAGTTTTAGAATTTGCTAACTGCAGTTGTATATCATTCTAGAATTGATCTGTTAGTCAAAAATAGATCTGTCTGATCTATGCTATGAAATCCATCTGAAGCTGATTTTTGGAACACGATAGCTGGTCTTTATCAGGTCTATTATGCTAGTCCATATCCACTAGTCCATATCCACTAGTCCATATCCACTAGTCCATCTTGGACTAGCAACACTGCAGCTACCAGCTGGTCATACTATTTTACAGTAAAGCTGCTTTTTTTGTAAACTTGACTGCTGGTCCACCACCTTAGACCAGCCAGAAACCAGCTATCACGTTCCAAAGCACAGCTTCCATCTTAAACTTGATTTTGTGATAACACAAGTTGGAAACATTTGAATCAATGCAGGCCAATTGTTATTTGTGATAAACCATTACCGCAATCTCTCCTGGATTCTCACAGAAGGCTGCAAGCTGTGCTTCGCATGGGGAGATTGGCTGGCAATCGTGAGTATTGGCTTATGAAACTGTGCTTTTTGTTGTTGAGCTCTGGAGCTGCATTCTCCGGCGCTTCAGCAGGGGGAGTGCTCTCCTGTGCATTACCCGACGTATTATCCACTTTCCTTGCTTTGTTGTTCTTTGTCTTTTTAACCTTTTCTTTTTCCTGGGACTCACTGGTGAACGTGGCAGGGTCTGGAGCGCCCTCTGGTGGTGGCAGGGTGTCAGGGGGCAGGTCAGAAGGTGTGGGCTTTCCCTCAGCCTGCTCCTCATTAGGGGTATTTAGATTTGATGGGGAATGTTTGCCGTTAGTGCAGGTGGAACTAAAGGAAAAACACATTGAAGAAAAAGCTTCTTCAAAAAAACATTCTATGGTTTGAAGGTGTTGACCTTCCAAACTATCATCATGTTCCTTCAGCATCAAACCAAGAGCATTTTATGTTTGGCCATCACATAATCAGTGATGAGATCACACAGTTGTTATGATGTTGTATTTTGAGTTTTTTCATACTCACCCATTTGAGCTTCTGTCCTCAGAGTCCTTCTGCTCATTGCTGTATCTGAGCTCTGCTGGAGTCTTAAAGGAGAGATCTTTCTTTCCCTTTAGCCAGTATGTCTTCATATAACCTTTACCCTTAACCAGGAGAGATTAGG